>JABUQX010040066.1:0-5000 GCA_015478945.1 Trachelipus rathkii | reverse complement strand
CCTTCAGGATTTTTTTTTTTTTTGCTTTTATTTCAATTATGCAGCTCTTCTTCTTTTTCATCATCTTTTCTACTGTTCTCTTCCAAGGTCTTCTCTTATTCTACTCTTATTCTCTTTCTAACTTCCTCCTCATCCTCCCCTTCTATTTCACCTCCTCCTGACGTTCTCTTCCCATTCTCCTCTTTTCCTACCCCCCTTTCTTCTTTTATTAATCACTCTCCTCTTTCTCCTCCCCCTCCTTCATGCACCCTCCTTCTAGTCCTCCTTCTCTTATTGCTCCTCTTACTCCCTCTTCCTTCTTCTTTCTCCTCCCTTCCACCATGCACCCTCCTTCTAGTCCTCTTCCCTTCCACCGTGCACCCTCCTTATAGTCCTCCTCCCTTCCACCGTGCACCCTCCTTCTAGTCCTCCTCTTATTGCTCTTCTTACTCCTCTTCCTCCCTCTCCCCCCTTCTCTCTCCTTCTTCCTTCTGCTCCCTCCATCTTCCTCCTACCCCCTCCATCTCCCTCCTTCAACTTTTCAATCTCCACTTTTTCAGCTTTTATAGTCAGCAGTAAAATGAAAGTTATTTGGTTTGAATCACTCCTTCTTTTTTGTTGGGCAGATTTTCGAAAAGTAAAAGTTTAAGGGGGGGAGGAGGGGAAGTAGTCCCCACCCCCATTTCACTTCTCCCTCCTAATCCCCCCTCACAAAAAAAAGGAACGGAAAGTATTTGTTTGTTAACCTTGAGGAAATAAATGGGGAAAAGTTTGACCGTTGTACTAGTTTTGTCCATAGTAATAATGTTTAGTAATTGACGCAACGCTTAAATTATAATATATTATATATATTTATATATATATATATATATTTATATATTATATTATTATATATATAATATATTATATATTATATAATATATATAGATATATATATATGCCAGGGTCCCGAATAGCTGCACACCTCTATCTAAAAAACTACGCTAGCAAAAAAAATTGAATACATTTTTGAATTTAGCTAACATTGGCTTCCAGAAAATGTTGAAGAATAAATTAATTTGGGCATAAAAAAATATATACATAATAAATTTTAACTTGTCATATTTTAAATTATAATATTGATATATATTATTTAATATATATTATAATTTATATAAGATATATATATATATATATAATATATAATATATATATATATATATATCATAGATATATATATTATAAATATATCATATATATATATATATTATATTATATATAATAGGGTACTATTATAAGGGTAAGGGGGATAAGGGGAATTGTAGAAACTATAGGGGAATTAGTTTATTAAATGTTGTAGGGAAGATATATGCCGGTATTTTGGTCGAAAGAGTACATCGAGTGACTGAAGGACTGATTAGTGAAGAACAAGCGCATTTAGAAGCGGTATTTTATGTGTGGATCAAATTTTTAAATTGGAACAAATGATGAGGAAATGAGAGCTAAGAATAAATTGTATTTAGGTTTTATGGATTTGAAACAGGCGTATGATAGGGTTAATAGGGAAGCTCTAAGGCAGGTGTTAGTGATATATGGTGTTGGTGGTAGGCTTCTGAATGAAATCAAAAGTATGTATGAGGATAGTGAAGCGTTTGTAAGAATAAATGGAGTTGAAAGTGATTGGTTTAATATTGTTAATATCGGAGTGAGGCAGGGATGTGTTATGTCTCCTTGGTTATTTATTAAATTTGCATTTGGATGGGGTTATGAAAGAAATTGAGTTGGGGGTGGCAGGGGAAGGTGTTAGAATGATGGAGAATGGAAGAGAGTGGGGGGTGCCCTACTTATTATATATATGCGGATGATATGGTTTTGTGTGGCGAATCTGAAGAGAGTTTGAGAGGATTGGTAGAGGGGTTCTCATGGTGATAAAAGGAGGGGTTTGAAAGTAAATGTAGATAAGAGTAAAGTTATGCTAGTGAGTGAGGAGAGTCCTCGGTGTGAAGTCAGGTTAAATGGTGAGCAGCTGGAACAAGTATCGTAGTTTAAATATTTAGGATATATGTTGGATGAAAAGGGAACATGATGCAGAGTGTAGTAGGAAAGTTGAATGGTAGGAAGGTGGCTGGTTCAATTAAATCCTTGGTGGATGTATAATAACTAAGTCTTGAGTGCGCTAGGGTTTTGCATAATGGTATGTTGTTACCTGTGTTAATGTATAGTAGTGAAACTATGGTCTGGAATAAGAGGTACAAAGTATTCAGATGGACAATTTTAGGGGCGTGTTAGGTGTGAGAAGAATTGATAAAATGAGAAATGAACGCATTAGCGAGTTGTGTGGTGTGAAGAAAGGAGTAAATGGGAGAATAATTAAAAGTACATTGAGATGGTTTGGTCATATGGAAAGGATGGATGATAGTCGGTTGGTTAAGCGGATTTATAGTGGTGAGTGTGTTGGGAATCGACCGGCTGGGAAGTCGACGAAAAAGTGGATTGAGTCAGTAAAGGAATGCCTGAGGGAAAGGAATAAGAGTTTGGCAGAGGTGAGGAGAGAGGTGCATAACAGGAGTGAATGACGGGGTTTAGTGAGGGTGTATGGTTGTGGGATTTGCCCAGGAGATGAACCCCACATTAACGAGATACCACAGTTAGGGTCCGTCGCCAGTCTCGTGAAACCTCTAAGGTGGATTTTTCTGACTGCGACGAGTTCTCACTTGGGGGGTATAAAGGGGCTGATAAAGGGTTGGGGCTTTCCTTTCGACTTCCGTAATGTTCTTCTACTACTTTTCTGTTCTGGTGTATGCTGGGATAGGAGAAAAATGATGGTATATATATATATATATATATATATATATATATATATATATATATATATATATATATATATATATATATATATATTAAAAAAAAAAAAAAATAAAATCATTATGCCATGTAAAGAGGATAAAATTCCATTGTGGTGAGTAGTAAATAACAAGAATGAGATATTTCAGCTTTCATAGGTCATTTTTGTCTGACAGAAAAAGAAAGGGGGAAGAGTTCGACAGACATTTTAACTACATATTTTCAAGAAACTAGCTTCAGACAGACAGACAGAATGCGAACTCATTTATAATACAGACAAATTGACAGGAAAGACTCATAGACAGGGCTAGATTCAATAATAGACTAAATTTATACAAATTAGATTGACGGGCAAAATTAGAGTAATATGTACTAGACATTATTCGGTACCTTACATTATAACATCTTATAGATGAACAAATAAAGGAGAGATCAGGGATAATAAGTAAAAGACAGACCAGGAATAATAAATAAGGATATTAATAAAGGACAGGACAAGGATACTAGCAAATAAATTAAAGGACAAGGATACTAATAAATAAAGGACAGACCAAGGATTTGAATAAATAAAGGACAGATCAAGGATACTATTAAATAAAAAACAGAACAATGATACTAATAGATAAAGGACAGGACATGGATACTAATAAAGGACAGACTAGGAAATTGGAGATGGTCAAAATTGCTAACTACTCGGTTACTTACTTACAAAGATTATATATAAAAAAAATAGATTACTTCTATATTGTTTTTTTTTATTTTCGTACTCATATACTTTAAACGAAATTTGACGAAATCACAAATGGAAAAGATGCCAGATTCGCTAGATTACGCTGCGAACCGTCAGCAATATATTTACCTAATCTAGCGAACGTGGTAACTTTTCATATGAATTAGTCACTTTTTTAAAAAAAAAAAAATATTAAATTAAGCGCTTCCGAAAATAAAAAAGAAGCAATACGGAAGCAATCTTTTTTTTATATATATAATCTTTTGTGAGTTAGTAATTCGGAATAGTAAACAACTTTGTCCTTCTCTATAGCAAATAAAAACAGACTAATAAGGAAAATGAGACAGTCTAGCAAATAATAAGATAAGTTTAAAGATACTTTAAAGGCAAAAGAGACGGGGAAAAGACTTCTTTGCAAAGTAAGAATAGACGGAAACTCAAATAAGATTGGACAGGAAATATTACGGTAATGTAATTTGCTACATTCTCGTTGTTTTTTTTTCCTTTTTCCTTGCAAGAAGCCATTACCCATTTTTCCTCTTTTTTTTTCCTTCATCAAATCAAACATTTATGTAATTTTTGTCCAGTGCTTCATTCAAACAGGCCGAAGTAGCTCTGCAGGCATGACGGGGGGTGGGATACAAGATAGCCGTAAACCCTTAAGGTATGATGTTTTGTTGCTGTTGGAGAAAGGGTTCAGGGTGTGTGTGGGGGGGAATCCAAAAATGAGGTAGAGAATGTACGATTTCTTATTTCTTTATTGATGCTGGAAACATTTCTAAGATATTAAAAATACTAATTAGCCAATAGTGCTTTACTACTACTCTACTGATGACTACTACTGACTTGAGCTAATAATAATAATAATAATAATAATAATAATAATAATAATAATAATAATAATAATAATAATAATATTAAGGACGAAAATAAATAAAATATAAAAGTGAAGCACTTTCTTATATATAATAGACCTTTTCTTAATAATAATAATAATAATTTAATAATAATAACTAATAAATAATAATAATAATAATAATCAATTAATCATAATAATAATAATAAAATAATAATAATAATAATAATATAATTAATAAAATAATAATATTAATTGTCAAAATTTCGTCTGAATATTCCTCAGTTGTTTTTTTTTTTATTAAAATATAGGTTTTATTTATGTTTTATTTTTCAGTTTTTATTTCCTTTTTTATATTTCGTTATTTCCCTCCGAGGAGGAAACACCGCTTTAGGAGAAGGGAAGCGGGGAGAGGGGGGACGGATGGGGAGAGGAGGTAGGGATCGAGAAAATATAAAGGTATGGGTTTGTTTTCTCTTCATAAATTGGAATCTCTCTCTCTCTCTCTCTCTCCTCTCTCTCTCTCTCTCTCTCTCTCTGTCTCTCGCTCTTCTCTCTGCTCTCTCCTCTCTCTCTCTCTCTCTGCTCTCTCGTCTCTCTCTCTCTCTTCTC
>JABUQX010040065.1:20000-23569 GCA_015478945.1 Trachelipus rathkii | reverse complement strand
TGTTAGAATAAAAGATAATATAATTTTTATTTTAAGATTTTATAACTACTTATACTTTTCAGTCTAAGAGACTTATTGTTTTTAATAATTAAACTTCCAAACCAATCTCAACCTCCTTAATGGTACCATATATAACAAATAACATTTAAATTGATTTTATAGACTGAATAGCTGATTACCCTCATCTATAAAACTTTTTAACTTAATTGTAGTATTATTACTATTAATCTGTAGGACAAGGCCGTTTAATCGAGAGGTTCGATCAACAATTACGATATCGTAGTAGTCATTTTTTTTTTTTTTTTTTTTTTTTTTTTTTTTTTTTTATTATACTTTATAGTAATATATATATATATAGATTATATATACTATATATTATATATGTATATATATATATATATATATATATAGTATATATATATATATATTATATATGCTACCGAGCTGATACGTAGCAATAGCATCGACTCTGCAGGAGTCGTTCGGGGCTCTTCATTTGGATTTCTGCTAAAGTCTTAAACGAAATAGACCTTCTTAATGGGTTGAAACAAGGGTGGTCAAAATATTTTTCAGAAGGGAGGCAAGATGATTTTAGGTGAGTACCTGAAATGGCAATGACTGCTGGAAGCGAACTAACTACCAGAACTCCTCTCACAGACAATCTTTCCTTTCAGCATAGAGCAGAATTTTGTTGGAAACTTGTCTCATAAAATATAATACACCTCTCCCTAGTTCTGCTGCTGTTGAGCGAATATTTAGTATTGGTGGGAATATTTTGAGGGCACAAGAGGTCAGCCGCTAACTGCTCTTAATTTTTGAGCAGCTATCTTTTTGAAAGGGTAATATGGATCTCTTGTCCTTTGAAGAGAAGAGCATTGAGGAGAAGAGGAAAATCTGTGAGATTTTGCTAAATATTCATTTTCACATTTTCATATAATATTATAAATAAATCTTTTGTAATAAGGATATATATATACTATTTAGTATTTAATATGAAACCTTCTGTGAAGTCGCACATTATTAGCGGAAGACGTGCGACGTTGGCAGACGTTGCGGACTTGCCGATAGCGGAGGGTTTGATGTCGGTCTGGAAAAGGTGCGGAGGAGCGGCTAACGGACTACGTTTTTCTCGAGGTGCGGAGGTGCGCTAGCGGACTACCCCTAATGAGCGGGGGTTGCCCACCTCTGATAATAATATATATATATAATATAATATATTAGTTATATTATTATATATATATATATATATATATATATAATATATATATATCCTATTATAATATATATGGTATATATAATATATATATATTATAAGTTCTATATATATATTATATATATATATTATATATATATATTATAAATATATATATATATATATATATATATATATATATATATATATATGATATATATATACTATATATATATAGTTATTATAATGATATTTATCTATATCATCCATCATCATCGTCATCATCAACACCTTTTTTTCCCCAAGACTGGGGGTAAGGTGTGGAAGTAAACATGAAACAGAAAGTAGTAGAAGAAAATGACACAAGTCGAAAAGAAAGCCCATCACTTACCTTCCCTTTATACCTATTAAGGAGATACTCGCCGCAGTGAGAAATCACCCTGGAGCTTTACGAACCGCGACAGACCTCACTATGGCATTCTCGCCAATGTGGGGTTCGATTCCTTGGCCCAGGTGGGCCACAAACATACCACCTCACAACAAAACTTTGCCATTCACTCCTATTATGCACCTTTTTCTCGCCCCTGCCAAACCCACCGATTTCACTCCTCCAGACTATTCTTTTGCTGACTCTAATCCACTTTTCTTCGGTATCCCAGCCAGGGTCCATTCCCAACACACTCACCACTATTACATCCGCTTAACGCTTAACCAAGCGACTATCATCCATCCTTTCCACATGAATAAAACCATATTCAACGTACTTTCATTTATTCTCTCATTTATCCCGTTTTTCACACCATACAACTCTGAATACATTCATTATTCATTTCTATCAATTCTTCTCACACCTAACAACGCCCCCTAAGACTTGTCCATCCTTGAAAACACATTGTACTTATACGATCTGATACCTCTTATCTCCAGACCATAGTCTCACTTACATTATACATTAACACAGGTATACAACATACCCTCACGTAATGACCTAGCGCATTCAAGCTTATGTCTCTTACATGCCACCAAGGGATTTTAATTTGTACCAGCCACCTTCTGCCATTCACAATTTCCTACTTACACTCAGGCATCATTCCGTTCCCTTTTTCGATCAACTATATATATTTCCTAAATATTTAAACTCAGTTCACTTTTCCGCTGCTAACCATCTAGCATAACTTCACAACGAGGACTGTCCTCACTCAACACCATAACCCTTTGCCTTTATCTGGCGTTTTACTTTCACAATACAACTCCATTTACACACCTCTGCCAAAAAATCTCTACCGAATCCTTTCAAACTCTCTTTAGATTCACCACGCACCATATATATATATGATATATATTTATATATATATATATATATATATAATATAATATAATTATATATATATATATTATATATATATACATATTATAATCGTTAGTTTATATATATATATATATATATATACTTCTCATTAGAGGTGAGATGGTGATTGATTGGATTTGGAAGTTGAAATCACAAGAGCGTTTATGGAGGGCTAGTTTTCCGAGGATTTGGAAGTGAGAGCTGATATTAGTACCTTATAAGGGTAAGGGGATAAAGGGAACTGTAGGAATTTTAAGGAATTATAGGGGAATTGTTTATTGAGTGTTGTAGAGAAAGATATATTCTTGGCCTATTTTGGTATTTTGGTCGAAAAAGTGCGTCGAATGACTGAAGAACGATTGGGGGCAAAGAACAAGGTATTGCGTTTAGAAGTGGTTTAGAGGATGTGTGGATCAAATCTGTACCATTTGAAACAAATGATTGGCGGGATAATGAGGGAGGAGAAGGAAAATAAAATTGTATTTAAGATTCATGGATTTGCAACGGGGTCTATAATAGGATTAATTAGGGGAAGCTCTGGCAGGTATGTTAGTGATATGGGAGTTGGTGGTAGGCTTCTGGAATGGAAATCAAAAAGTATGTATGACGATAGTGAAGTCCAGTGTGTAAGAATAAATAAGATCGAATAAAGTTGATTGGTTTAATATTAATAGCGAAGTGAGACAGGGATGTGCTATGTCTCCTTGGCGATCCATCTGTATATGGATGAGGTTATGAAAGAAACTAGAGGTAGGGGTGCAAGGGATAGTCTTAGAATGATGGAGAGAAGAGAAGAAAGAAAAGAGAAGACAGGAGAAGAGACAGCAATGGAAGAGTTCAGTCGATCTCCTTCTGCCGCGCCGAAGAATGAGAATGGAGAGAGGTGGAGATTCACTACTATTATATGGAGGGATGATTTGGTTTTGGGTGGGGAGGCGACTCTGAAGAGAGTTTGAGAGGGAACTGTAGAGAGATTTGGTTAACATGGTTGTCGCCTCGGCCTAGGTGTTAAAAAAGGAGGGTTTGAAT
>JABUQX010040065.1:12500-15000 GCA_015478945.1 Trachelipus rathkii | reverse complement strand
AGTGATGATGTCCGAATCACTTCCATTGTCTTGCAAAAATTGCTGATTTAATTAAAATTCAAATTTCCCACCATTAAAATACAGACTAGATGGTGAACATCAAAGGCTGAAAATACATAAACAAAAATGAATGAATTGACTTTTCATTCACATACAGTGAGAACATAGGCATCGAAGAAAAATTCAACTCGTTCGTAAATATATTAAATACATGTGACGCACGAAGTCAATTCCCTATTTAAAACGAAAAAACTTCGTCTTTAAAAGAATTCAAAACCCATGGCTAACACCAGCTTCGCGCTAAACTCTTATCAAGCCAATAAGACCATAAAACTCTTACCGAAACTTAAAAACCCCCAAAAAGATTATACCATTCCAAGTTATAACACATATATATAAACAATTAAAGGACTAGTTTCTTTTAAGAAAGCAAAGAGAAAACACTAATCTCTAACAAATTCCAGGATTGCAACAAAGACTCAAAGGCCACTTTGGGTTTAATCAATAAATTAATCAACAAATAGACAAATAAAAAATCGCAATGTATAAAAGAACTGAATTTAAACAATCAGTTTACAACCAACCAAAATAAGATCGCAGACGGACTAACACGAACACTTCGTAAACGTCTTTAAGGCAAATCGTTGAGAGAAACAAACCCCCTTGTTCAAACATCATATGAAAACTTTTCTCCCCCGACTACGAGTCTTATTTTGGTCCTTTATTCCCAGCACTGTCCGGAGGTAAAAACAGTAATCGCCGCGAATTAAAAAACAGAGAAAATGTGATGTATCTTCTATCCCCAAATCACATTCCTCAACTCTCAAGCCGACTAATAGCCACCCCTTTTAAAAACACTTGTTCAATGAATCATTTTGACAGGAATTTTCCCAAATATATTCACGACAGCAAAAGTGATCCCTATACCTTAAAAAGGAGACCTTTGCCTAGCAAAGAAAATTTACGACCAAATAGCTATCACAAACACGATTAGTAAAATATTTGAGAAATTAATAGTTTTCAATCAGTTAACAGAATATTTTATATCAAACAATATTCTATAATGATTTCACAATTGATTTAGAAAGGCCAGTCAACTGCTGCATGCCCTACATTTGCTTACCGAAAAACTGTTACAGAAATTATAGATAAATAAAGACTCCTCCCTGCTGATTATTATTAGATTTTTCACAAAATGCTTTTTGACGATGATGTGATCATGACATTCACCTTACTAAGTTAAAATTGAACAAAAATGGCTTTGAAGGGGACAAGCCTACAATGGTTTAAAAGCTACTTAAAGGAGAGAGATCTCAATATGTAAAACTAAATGAAACTAATTTAGCCACACTTCAAACATCAACCGGCTTACCCCAGGGCTCAATTCTTGAACCGTTTTTATTTACTCTATATACAAATGATCTGATTAACGTCTCATGACGCTGGTTTTTTCAGGTCTCTTTTGCTGACGATACATTCCATTTTAATAATGACAAAGGGCCGATCTTCTATCCCGTAAAGCCAACAGACACTATTAACAAAAATAATTGAAACATGGATAGATGCCTAATAATGCTATCTTTAAATTTAAATAAAACAACTTACATTAATTTTTTAGCAACAAACAGATTAACGATTTATAAAATTTAAAATTACATAATGTTAGAACTGAAAGAGGCTGCAAATGCTGTAAATACTTAGATTAACAATCGATGATAAACATGACATTTAAAGAACTATAACAACCTTAGTTAGCAGACTGGTCGAGATCATAGTATATGTAATCAAAATTTAGAAATTTATGTACCTCTTTACATTCTTAGAAATGCATATTACATATCACTAATACACCCTCACTACGTTTTAACTGTCTTTCCTATTCTACCCGGTACCACAAGTACTCAGTAATGCCTTTCCTGTAATTGTTGTACCCAAAAGCGATTATCGCACTTCATTTAGCAATACAAGAGACCTGTTTACAGCCATCACAACCATTATTCAAAAACTAAAGAATTGCAGTTTAAAGACGTGGCTAAATATATCACTCCTGCAAAAAAGATAACATAAAATTAATCATAAGCAATTCATTGACTTCTTGCTAGAAATTTTCATTCAAAGCCAAAGCAAGGCGCGTAGCCAAATCAAAATAACCTAAGAGGTAATAATTACTTACATAAAACCCCTCCCTTCGTAGACTAAAAAAAGCCACACAAAGCGTCAGCTACAAAGCAGCTAAACTTTTCAATGCCACAAGACATCAAAACCGAAAGCTCTACCAAATCTTTTACTAAAAAAATTAAACATATCATCTAAAATAAATATTAATAAAATAACTACCCAAGGGATTTGAAAGACCGTAGCGTAAAAATCTAGCACTACCATTTACCATTGATTAATTATTGATTGATTTATTATTATATTATTATTATTATTATATTATTTATTATATTATTATATCTATTATTATTGTTCATTAATTATATCTTATTATTATTATTAT
>JABUQX010040065.1:2500-7500 GCA_015478945.1 Trachelipus rathkii | reverse complement strand
ATTCACAATAACAGTAACAAGATAGCTATAATTGTAGACAAATAACTAATAATAGTAATGGGAGCTTACCACAATATTATTAACAAAAAAATGCATTTATTCAATAAAATACTAATTTATATATATATATATATATATATATATATATATATATATATATATATATATATATATATATATATATAGTATATATATATATATATATATATATACTATATATATATATATATATATATATAACCAACTACCTCCTTTCCCCGGATTGGGGGTGAGGGTGCAGCATACACCAGAAAAAGAAAAGTAGTAGAAGAATGAACATAAATCGAAAAGAAAAGCCATCCCTCTTACCCTTAAGTGAGAACTCGTAGAAGCCAGAAAATATTCAACCCATGGCTTCACGGGAGTGTGACGGACTCTCACTGTGGTATCTCGTCAATGTAAGGTTCTACCCTTGGACCAGGAGTTCCACAACCATACAACCTCACAAAACTCCACCATTCACTCTTCTTCTCGCACCCTGCCAAACTCACATTCCTTTACCGACTCGATCCACTTCCAGCAGGTCGATTTAAAGCACACACTCCACTATACATCCCGCTTAAACAACCGACTATCATCTATCCTTTTCTTATGACCAAACCATCTTAATGTACTCTCGTTTATTCTTACATATGCCTTTTTTTACACCACATAACTACCTATTGCGTTCACTCATTTTATCAATTCTTTTCACACCTAAACTCATTATACCTAAGATCTATATCTCTTGTTCTATACCATAGTTTTACTACTATACATTAACACAGGTAACAATATATACCCTCATGCAAAACCCTAGCGGATTCAAGACTTATCCTTTTACATCCAAGAATTTCATTGCACCAGTCACATTCCTACAACACACTCCATCATCTGTTACCTTTTCATCCAACATATATCCTAAATATTTAAACTCTGATATTTTTTCCAATCACTCACCATCTAACATGACTTAACACCACGGACTTTCCTCACTCTTATCTACATTAATTTTCAAACCCCTCTGCCAATCCTTTTAAACTCTCCTCCGATTCGTCATGCAAAACTAAATCGTCCACGTACAATAAGCAGGGCACCCTCCACTCTCTTCCATTCTTCATCATTAACACCTTCCAGTGCCACCCCTACCTTTAATTCTTTCATAACCCAATCCATGTACAAATTAAGAAATAATCAAAGGAGACATAACATCCCTACCTAACTCTCTATATATTATTAATCACTTTCAACTCTATTTATACTTACACACTCTTCACTATCGTCATACATGAATAATTTTGATTCCATTCCGAAGCCTACCACCAACAAACTATATACTAACGCCTGCCACAGAATTTCCCTATTAAACCTGTCATACGCCTGTTGCAAGTCCATAAAGCTTAAATACAAATTATTCTTCTCTCTCATTTTCTCAGTCATTTATTTCAATGTAAAAATTTGAGATCTACACATCCTCTACCCCTTCTAAATAACGGTATATATATATATATATATATATATATATATATATATATATATATAACTAACCTACTATATATATATATATATATATATATATATATATATATATATATATACTACTATATATATATATATATATATATATATATATATATATATATATATATATTCACCATTTTTCGCCCATATAACATCTCAAGTAGAATAAATGTGACGCCTCTACAGAACGCTCTCCAGATCCCTCTGTCTTCGTAAATTCTGCTCTCTTCCACATCTTTCATGGTTGTTCCTCTGGCCATCTCACCGCTTCCTGCAAGTGTCCATCGATCTTTTCTAGATTTTCCCGGCAGTCTTCTGCTTAGCTAGCCTCCATTTCAGCATTCTTTTTCAGTTCCACTCTCTCCTTCATTCTTTGCACACACATGTCATACCATCTTAGATGCTTCTTTTGTATTTTCTTCGTTCACCAAAGTCGATTTTCAATTCTATATATATATATATATATATATATATATATATATATATATATATATATATATATATATATATATATATATATATATATATATATATATATATATATATATATATATATATATATATATACTCTACTCTATATATATTACAGTAATTGTACACAGGGTAGATCAAAAGTATATAACGACGATAGTGAAAGTGAAGCGTGTGGAAGAATAAATGGAATTGAAAGTGAATAGTATAATATTAATTGTAGAGTGAGGAAGGGATGTGCTATATTCCTTGGCTATTTAATTTCCACATATGGATGGGATGATGAAAGATGTAGAGGTATGGGTGGTAGGGGAAGTGTTAGACTGATGGAGAATTGAAAAGCATGTAGGGTGCCCTATTTATTTTATGGTGATGATTTGGTTTTGTGCTGCAAATCTGAAGAAAGTTTGAGAGGGATTGGTAGATGGGTTTGGCAGGGTAATGTAAAAGGATGGGTTTGAAGTAAATGTAGATTAAGCGTTAGGTATTGGTAGTGAGTGAAGAGAATCCGCATTGTTGAATCATGTTGGATGGTGGGCAGTTGAAAAAAAGTATCTGTTTAAATGTATTGGATATGTTGAATGAAAGAAGAATATACGATGTAGTGTAGTGAAAAGTTGTGAATGATAGGGAACTGGTGCAATTAAATCCATGGTGGATGTGAAGGGACTAAGTCTTGAGTGCGCTAAGGTTTTGCATGAAGGCATGTTACCTGTGTTAATGTATGGTAGTGAAACCATGGTGTGGCATAAGAGGTATAGATTTTAGGTACAATGTGTTCAGATGAACAATCTTAGAAGAATTAATAAAATGAGGAATGAACGTATTAAAGTTGTGTGAGTGTGAAGAAAGGCGTAACTGTGAGAACAAACGAAATTGTTAAAATTGTTTGGTCATATGAAAAGCATGGATTATTGCCTGTTGGTTTAACGGATGTATAGTGGTGAGTGTACTGGGAATCCACCGGCATGTGGACCAAAAAATGTTCATCAAGTCAGTGAAGGAAAAGAATGATTATTTGAAAAAGGCAAGAAGTAGGGCATAATACGAGTGAATGGTGGGGTTTTGTGAGGGGGTATGATTATGGAGTCTGGCCCAAGTAATGAACCCTACATTGAAAGAGAGATACCACCAGTGAGGATCTATTGCAGCCGTGTGAGCATAGGGTGATTTTTTTCACAGCGACGGCTCTCATAAGCATATGGAGGAAAGGATAGTACTTTTCTTTACAGTGTATGTTGCGCACCTCACCCCAATCTTGGAAAGGAGGAGAGAAGGATTATATATATATATATATATATATATATATATATACTACTCATCAAAATATATAACTATATATAACTATATATATATATATATATATATATATATATATATATATATATATATACCTTTAATTACCACCAGTTATCTGGAGGTGTTCTTTATCTTCTTTGGATTTCACGTGTTTCCCTGTACTTCGTTCTTTGACTTCCTCCACAATCCATAATTCCATCACAAGATCTTTAACAATATACATGGAATATATATATATATATATATATATATATATATATATATATATATATATATATATATATATATATATATATATATATATATATACTATATATATATATATATATAAAAAAACAACCATCAGTTTCAATTTATATAGATAAAATAACTCCTTGAGTGAATCTTCACTTACCAGGATTAGATCCCGGGCCCTCGCGAACGGTATGCCGAGCGTGTTACCACTCAACCACGACAAGCTAAAAAGATACGTGACTTAAACCTATGAAAGAGTGCTCTATTCAATAGGAATAAGGACCGCCTATGTCAGGACAGATACCTCAGCCACGCATCTCCGCTTGCACTTGGGTCAAAGGTAACACAGGACCCATGTAAGGAGACCACTCTAAATCGGAGTATAATTTGTATAGATGTAAATACTGCAATTAAACCGCAGTTCAATTTGTATAGATAAAATAACTCCTTGAGTGAATCTTCACTTACCAGGATTAGATCCCGGGCCCTCGCGAACGGTATGCCGAGCGTGTTACCACTCAACCACGACAAGCTAAAAAGATACGCGACTTAAACCTATGAAAGAGTGCTCTATTCAATAGGAATAAGGACCGCCTATGTCAGGACAGATACCTCAGCCACGCATCTCCGCTTGCACTTGGGTCAAAGGTAACACAGGACCCATGTAAGGAGACCACTCTAGATCGGAGTATAATTTGTATAGATGTAAATACTGCAATTAAACCGCAGTTCAATTTGTATAGATAAAATAACTCCTTGAGTGAATCTTCACTTACCGATTAGATCCCGGGCCCTCGCGAACGGTATGCCGAGCGTGTTACCACTCAACCACGACAAGCTAAAAAGATACGCGACTTAAACCTATGAAAGAGTGCTCTATTCAATAGGAATAAGGACCGCCTATGTCAGGACAGATACCTCAGCCACGCATCTCCGCTTGCACTCGGGTCAAAGGTAACACAGGACCCATGTAAGGAGACCACTCTAGATCGGAGTATAATTTGTATAGATGTAAATACTGCAATTAAACCGCAGTTCAATTTGTATAGATAAAATAACTCCTTGAGTGAATCTTCACTCCGATCTAGAGTGGTCTCCTTACATGGGTCCTGTGTTACCTTTGACCCGAGTGCAAGCGGAGATGCGTGGCTGAGGTATCTGTCCTGACATAGGCGGTCCTTATTCCTATTGAATAGGAGCACTCTTTCATAGGTTTAAGTCGCAGTATCTTTAGCTTTGTCGTGGCAGTCGGCTCTTTACACTTCGGCAGCCACCGCGGGGTAAGATCTGAAGAGTACTGTCTGCAGTCATTTGGTTTGTTCCATCTGTACAATTATCTCCGATGTCTCACCCATGGGTCTGTTTGACCCAGTGCAAGCGAAGACCATGACTGGGCTGTCTGTCTGACATAGTACCTATTAATGGAAACACTTCTTCATAGCATCTTTGGCACGTCG
>JABUQX010040064.1:0-55887 GCA_015478945.1 Trachelipus rathkii | reverse complement strand
TGATTCTAATTAATTATTAAAGAATACTTATAACCTCTATAATATATATATATATAATATACTATATATATATATAATATATATATTAATATATTACATTACTTTCTAATGAACCTAACAAAACTTTAAGTAACTAATTGGTAGATGGCAAGTAGCCCCAACCTTATTGGATCCACGTGCCCGTAAAAATTATTGGGCTCGTTGACTCACTGTGCCGTTAAAGTAGCCCTAACCTTTACTTGAGCGAGATCCACTGTGCCGTAAAACTTGCCCTAACCTTTACTGATCCACTATGCCGTAAAACTAGCTCTAACCGTTACTGTTACTAATAACTGTCTACCTAAAAAAAAAAACTTTATCCGTAACCTAGGCTAATTAAGCCCCACAAGTAGCCCGAACCTTAATGATTAATGATTAATATATCTATATATAAAATATTATATATATAATATATATATAATATAAATATATATATAATATATAATTTAAAGTGATGGGACGATTAATCGTAATCGGCAAAAATCGGCATATTTTTTTATTTTTAAATCGTCATCGGCAAATTTCGCCGATAATTTGACGATTAATTGAAAAAATATAAGAATTTTGAATAATATTAAAAACTCAATAATAACTAATAATAATAATAATAATAATAATAATAATTTTATATATAGGCCTATATATATATATATATATATATATATAATAAAATATATATATATTAAATATCATATATATATATAATATATATAATAATATATATATATAATATTATATATATATATATAATATATTATAATACCCATTTTGCTTATGTATGTAATGACACATTCCTGTGCCTAATGGTTCGCCTTTCTGTTATGCGTTCATATCCCACACTCGCTTCTACCCAGACAAAAATAATGTATCATATCACATACACAACCCCTCTTCTAGACAACTCAATCTTACCAGACATCCCTATACCGTTATATCCATACGTGTAGGGAGAAAAAATTGCTCACATTGTATGTCCTGCGTGTCGTACAGAAGGCTATGGGACGGTGGTAGTAGGTTGGCTGCCCACTACACTATCTTTTGCCAGGAATCTTTATGCCATGCCTCGGAGAAGGGTCCGTTAATCGCAGTAAGTCAACCTTCTATCCTTCGGTAACTGAAAAATGTTAATGAATCGATCTGGGTATATGAAATGTCATGAGGAAATAAATGTTGAGAGGAGTATGAGGAGAGAAGGTGATGGGTGTATTAGAAAGGGCAAATTGATTTGATGCTCGCTGTGACTGAAAAAAGATGAAAGAAAACGGTGAATGAGTGGTGGGGCGTGAAATGTGTTTGTGTTGCTGTATTGATATAGAGGAATGGAGGGATAGAAGGATTGCAGATTCTGTAAATGAATGGAGTTGTAAGTAGAGGCTATGGTAGATTTTGTGTGGTTGTTTACAAGAATAATAAAGGTTAAATTTTAATAAGTTTGAAAAAGGTCAAAATTTGTGCTGTTTTCCGACATATGATCCATCTGAGGGTAATGTTGAAAAAAGTACGATTTTCTGGGATAATACTGAATGATGGTTTGGATGGGGGGAATAGGAGATTAGTTCATTTGCCACCATATCTGCCCTTCAAGGATTTTTTTTTACAGTTGGTCACCACCACTCACAGGCCAGAGCCCTATTCATTTCAAACAAAAAGTACTTCTCAAATAAGTAACTTCGAATGAAAGTAATATCCTCAATATGAAAGCGCAAAGACGCAGGCTTAAGTGGGAGATTAAATTCAGTAGGAATACAGAAGATGGAAGAGAACATTCCATCACAAAACAGAGGTGTGGGAAAGAAGGAAGCACACAACAGCAAACTAGCCTGGAGTTTACCAATGTCAACATAATACTTCGTAGGCGGCAGATACAGCAACCTATTGTGCTGACGAAGTGCGTCGTAAAGGTGTGGTATCGCGAGTGATAAGTTCAAATCGAGCACTGCAGCTGCAGTGAAACCTATATGATAGAGATAAAGCACCAGACGATCTCGCGTCACAAAGATTAGAGGGTCAAGTGAACTGGAAATAGTAACAGAACAGTTTATAACTACCTAATTTTAAGCTCAGTATGACTCGACCCTGTCCAAAAGCCATGGGTGAAACCAGAGCCCCCCCCCGGTATTGAGAAGCAGTACTCCTGTGGGCGAATGATGAAACCTTTGAATAGCGGAGCAACTATGAAAAGGAGGAAAGTCTCACAGTCTAAACATATAAGAACTTCGCAGTTTCTTTGAGCCTGTCCCTAGCAGCCGTTTTGATAGTGTAGGTTTCCAAGACAATTTTTCTGTCTGTAAGGCCAAAGGGATGTTTATGATCTGTCAACAGGAAGAGACACATGAACAACCTAGTCGAGAGAATCAGGAAAGTAGTTAAGAAGTAATTTTGGATAGTAAGGAGATTTGTAAAAGTTGGGTTTTCTAAAGAATTGAATAATTCACAAAGTTATTTCTATCCCTCAGCTGAGCGAGAATAACATCGGAAAAGATAACGAGGATAGGAAATTCCAGAAGTAAAAGTGGGAGTAGATTGATATGAGTTTAAAGAATAAGAAGGTCATTCATCCCAATGGCCATTTGCCTATACCTTCAAATCACGCCGTTGGAAGAATCATAAATGAAAAGGAACATGCGGTGAATATAGCACCGACAACCACCATGAGGATTCCTATATTTTTTGGTGAGAATTGAAAGAAGAATAAAAGCGCAACATCAACAACAGCCGATATTGAGCGATTGAAAGAAGCTTAGATATAAGTAAGCAAAGAGAAGGAGGAAACCCAAAGGAGGGAAGCTGGAGAGCAGTGACGCTTGCATACTCGGTCAAATGTTTTTGGATATGTCAAGCGCACCTAAATCCAATGTCTCCCCGTATGTCCTAGAGCGAAAAACCCCTAATAAAACTCGGTTAGGATAGGAAGTATAGTCGCCAGTTAGACTTCGTGAACGAGAGCCGTACTGGCGATCAGGAGTGAGTTTCCAGATGATCTATAGGGCGTCTTTTGAAAGGGTTTTGAAAGGATCTTGGATAGAATACAAGTGAAGAGCTACAGGGCGATAGTAGAAGGATCAGACCGGCTTCCTTTTTTCGGAATATTTTGGACATGTGAGAGTCCAACACTGAGGAAAGAAGGGAAAGTGCCTAGTATTGAAGACATAGATAATATATAAGTTGAGCGAGGGGCCGAAGAGATTAGCCTTTTCAGTTGGGAATTAGCAACACATGATTTCAGAGCGAATAAAGAGAGGAAAGGCAGATTTTACAGAAGTTGCTAAGAGATGAAGATTTGTCAGTAGGAGAACCAAAGGGGTTAGCTTTCCTATTGATGAAAGCCAGCTTTGCTCGTCTCGAAAGAGTATCCCTGCAACGATTTCTAGCTGAATGAAATAGCGAGAGTGATAGAAGAATGAGAATTTTTCCCACACCCGATAGGCCACTGTCTCTAAGCCTTAAGAATAGCCAGGAAGAATAAGTCACGATCGAGGACCATGGATTATGAGGAAAAGAAAGATTTATTTTAGAAGGAATGAATGAGAAAGAAAAAATTAAGCTGAAGATGGAATGAACTGCTCATTACATCAAACATTACAGTATCCCTCCTTATCTTTTAAAAATTTTATACATCCATCTTATTCCTTATTGAGGTAGCCAATTTGCTTTCATCTGCTAGCTTTGAAACCTTACTTTAAGTTCCCTGGTTAAAATATTTTATAACATGTAATGAGGAACAAGCACTTGACCTAAGAAATTGTTACGGACCACACATGTCTCCTCATTTCCATAAAAATAAATTAACTTTCATTTTCATTGATTAACTATTATTATTATTGATTAATTATTATTATATTATTATTATTTATTATTATATTATTATATTATTGAACCTAAGAATCAAAAATTTTGATTCGCTAAAATAATTTCGGGAGGTAGAACCCCTGACCATCCTGTCTACAGCCTTATATAATATATATAATATATATTATTATATATTATAATATAATATTATATATTATATATATTATATAATATATATATATATATATATAATAATTAATATATATATTATATATATATATAGGTATATATATAATATATATATATATATTAATATATAATATATATAATATTATATATATTATAATATATATATATATAAATACTATTATATAAGAGAGAGAGAGAGAGATGAGAGAGAGAGAAATTTTTTTAAAATAGTTTTTTTCAACAATTCGAGTCACGTCATCTAGTCATCGTCAATCTGGCAAAATTTGCTTCTAATCGTCTCGAGTCAAAGGCAAAAATTTCATAATCGTTCCATCTTAATTAATATTATAATATTATATATATATATATATAATTATATTATAATATATATAATATATGATATATTATAATAATATATATTATATATATATATATATATATATATATATAATATTATAATATAAGAAAATATATATACTATATATTAATATTAAGTACTCACAAAATCATAAGAGTATGATTGCAAAATTAACTTTTCCAAACATTGTAACAAAGCTTCGTTAATTCCATTGGTAAAGGCAATAAATCATATAATTACATCACATTCATTATCTAAAACTTTAGCGTCACAATGACGTATATATAAAGTCCAGAGGCCAGTAGAAAGCATTCTAAAACATTATGTTGGTGATAAAAAATGTATTTTTTCAAAAAAGTTTTTTCATATTCTTATTTTCATTTTTTTCAGTTTTTTTCGTTTTTTTCTTAAATGTATTTTCAAAAATATAGAGAGGCTAATATGATATTGCTTTGATATTTTCAATTTTTCAAATATATGGATACTTGACATAAACAAATATTCCATATGATTTATAAAATAGGCAGGACTACCTTTCTCTTATATTTTATCAATTGTTTTCCATTACAATTACAGTACATATTTACTATGCTGTTTGCTAGCTATCTACTTACTTATTTATACACTATGTATTTTACACATAGTATCATATAAGTCATATATTATATATACTTTTTAAAATATTAATGTAATATTTCATTATATTTATATTATGAAAGAAGTCTGAATGACAAAAACTCAAAAAGTGACTTAAGAATGCAAATGAAATAATAAATAAAATATTCGAATATAAAATTATACCAAGAATGTAAATGAAGGAGGATAAGTGAATGACTAAATTATAAAATTATTATGGTACTTTTGGAATATCAGCTTTTGATTCACTAATTCACAAGTCCCCACTCCCCAGTCACTACTGAGTAGCGGACTTTATCTGTGCTGTGACCTATCTGCCAAGCTTCATTATCTCAGCTGGGCTCATCAGCGTGATCAGCCACATTTAATTTTGATATGAACTGAGTAAGTTCGAATTATTTCTGTCCGTATAAGATAATACAATGTGAGAATTGAACAGGTGGTAGAAGGAGTAAGGGGCAGTAACAGGACTCTTAAGCTAAGCTGCATTAGCATAATCATCTCTCTCAGGTGGCAAATCAATTTTATCAGAATTTCCTAGTGTTCAGTTCAAGAGCAATAAATACTAGTTTATGCAACGTCTACACCAACAAAGTATATTCATGTGAAGGGCACTTTTGACTACCTTTTATATTTCCCTTAAAAAGTAAATGTCAACACGACTTTTTAACATGGCATTTCATAAATTCTGATTAAATAATATGATTAAAAATGTTACTGAACAAGCTGAAAACAGAGTAAGGAAACATTAATGAAGCCACAAACAAAAATATTATGAATATCCAAATTAAGCATAATATATAAATAAAATATGGAAAACCCATAAAAATTTTAAAAACACATTAGTTGGCTAACTCAGGGGCTTTCACCTGTAGGAGAATAAACTTTGAAGTCTCATTGCCTCATTCGATTTTGCTAAAATTTAATAATATAAATGTTCAATAACATAAATTCCACAACAATTGAAAAAAACGAAAAACAATTTTTCACTTGTTTTTTTCAGGTCTAGTTTTTTTTTTTTTTTTTTTTCATGGATAAAAATGAGCTTGCTTTTTTTCCTTTCCCAACCCTACAACTAACCGTACTGACAACGAGGTTTTGGCAACACTCCTAAATGATTGTCATATTTTATAAAAATATCGATTTGTAGTCATACCAAGAACGATGTTTTGGCTATATAAAAAACATCATATTTTTTTGGTTTTGAGAGGCTACATTTGTAGGTTGCCATCTTTATTACAAATAATAAAATTTAGATTAAATATCAAATACACATAGTTCGTTCCCATGAAATATCAGAGTGGACTTAAGTTTTTTTTCTGCAGCGAAAAGTAAAATAAAGCCGGAGTCTAATAGTGGTAAATAGAACTTACAGAATTTGAGGTAAAAGATTAAAATACTTTTTACTGGACATATATTGATGTCGAGAATCATGCAAGGTCCGTGATGGTATATTTGGTAGAGTTCTGAAAAGAGGGTAGGGTAACTGTATTTGATTTGTAAAAACGTTCTATATACATTTGGTGTAAGACCTGATTGACTGGAAACATGCATAATGTTATGCCTCTTTATATAATAAGAGTAGTAAGAGGATTTGGGAAAATTACAGAGGCCTGTATGCTTAACATCTCTGAGTTCGTAAAAGTTTGAAAAGTTACTGAAAGGTCATGATAGAGAAATATTTAGAAGATAACAAGATATTGTATGACTCCCAACATGGTTATAGGAAGGGTTCATGTACCCTTTTAGATTTATGGAATACATTACTGACCATTGACTGAAGAGATTCCGTTGATATATATTTTGACTTCAGCAAAGCTTTTGATAATGTTCCTCACATAAGGCTGATATAGTTATTGCAATGTGGTATCTAGGTGGAGTAGTAGCTACATTTTTGGATTAAAACGAGTGATTGTGAGAAATAGAAAAGTGGTGTATAACTAAAATGGCAATGTCATATTAAGTCAAAAATAGTGAAGTGGAGTGGGTCTCTAATCGGGGTTTCAGTGCACTAGGGCCTCCTATATTTGTTCTGCAATACATTATAAAATGATTTTAAGACCAAGTGCTTAAATATTAAATAGGTTTGATAAGTTTGCAGATGATACCAAAGTGGCTATCTCGGTAAGGAATAGTAATGGATGTATGAAGGTTCAAAATGATCTTGATAAATTCCTTGGGTGGGCAGATAAGTGGCAAATGAATTTTAATGGTAAAAAGTAAAAAGTATGGTTAAAAGTAAAAAGGTTAATTGGTTACTACTCAAATAAAAGTTTTAACTAACGATATGAATAAAGGGGATTGGCTTGAGTCTATAGACCAAGAAAAAGATTTAAGGTGTGATTATAAGCAGTAATTTAATAGTAGCTAATCTTGTTTGGAAGCAAGGAAATAAAGCTAAATGAGATGTTAGTATTAATAAATCGCAATGTCATTTGTAAGAGTAAGGAAGTTATAAGTAAACTGTATAATACTATGTTAGGTCAGTATTAGAGTTATTGTGCACAAGTTTGGGACCCTTATTTTAAGAAAAAGACATAGATATGCTAGAAAGAGTATAGTCATAGAGCAACAAGGATAATTTCTGTTATTATTGAGGGTAAAGAAGTTTGAGGAGAGGCTGAAGAGTAGGAATGTTTCAACTGTAAGGAAAGGTAATTTCTTAAGGAAGGGACATGAGTACATTACATCCTACAAAATATTTACATCTAGCCTATTAATAATACAGAGACCAATAAATTCATTATAGTAGGCTGTAGGCCACGAATGGGAGAGCAGGGGGCACAGTAAGACAAAATTAAGAAGGCATGCATTTGATATAAAAGATCAAAGACTACGATGTAATAAAAAGGTATATTTTTGTAAGTTTTGCCACATAGGAGGTGGTATGAGTGTGACTCAGTTGCAACGTTAAGAAAAGGATTGGACAGGTTAAATTATATGATTATGATTTTTAATCATAGTATAATTTTTGACTAGGCCAAATTGGCAGGTTTTTAGTTCACAGTTGTAGGTAGTTTTAGTTAAGGTTAACACTCATGAGCATGTTATGAACTATAACAAAGTTAGCTATATAGTTTTTTCTTTTAATTGTGAAGACTTTGTGTTGCCAATATTAAAGTTAGTTGATAAGCCCTGGGGTGCTCTTATGAATTTGCATAGGAGCATGTCTGGTGGTTGGTTTTACTTTTTATTTGGGGGAAAATGGGGAAAAAACTGGGACATGTCTTCGATAGCTCCAAATTAGTTTTTACTGAACTCTTTGACTCAGAATGAATCAAGTTTCAATGTATCATTGATTTATGTTTTAGAATCATTATTTTGTAACTTACTGAGTACGGTTGAGTCCCGATCAGTAGACTATAGGATGAACATTTTATCCAACACGATTTTGAGAGAATCGATATGAAAATGCATATAAGTATGATTGTTAATTTTATAGAGTTCAATGATTAAAAAAATGGCCAGTTTGGAGATACTGTTCGCAATAAAATAACCAGTATTTCTCACCTGAACAATTAAATCATGAAAGATATAGAGACAATAAAAAGCCAATGAACATACCGCAGAATTATCCTAAGGGTGCAAGTCAACTAAAGTAAAAGGAGCTTCCATGTATAAATATCGATGCAGGTCACACCCGCTAGGGCCTTTTTCCAAGTATCTTACATAGAACAAAACAACTAGTACTAACAAAACTATAGCGTAAAGTATCGATTTGACCTTCGAACTCTAATCCCATAACAGCGCTAGCTTTTATAAGTTTGTCATAGTTACAACGCGGTTTGTTAATAGGTATACCAGGTAATTTGGTTTATTAAAATGTGTTGAAGAATGACATGTAGATATGGAGTTAGGACCTAACATTCTATTCCATTAGATCACAAATAGCTCGGTTAAACCACAGTCATAGGACCTAGTAAATACAAGATAGGTAATAAATAAGACGATTGGTTCTTGTGAGTGCAATAAAATATAGATTACACCTAGGTACTGAAATACTGAGTAAATATTAAAGGTAATTAAAATATATTGTCAGTAAAATAAACTTTTATGTTATTTTTTGATTATTTTTATATTTCTACTTAAAATAATTGTAAATAAAATAATAATATTTAAGGCTATGGTGGTAACAGGCTGATAAAAAAATGTTTCTCTTCATCGGAAGCGATAGTCTACTTCTGGCAATCGGAAGGTTTTTAGCTATAATTTTTTTCTGATAAATCAAATATTTTTTTAAGATTGGAAATTAATTACTTAGATAGAATATATTTTTTTTTTGTAATAACTATATATATATATAATATATAATAATATATATATAATTATATATATATAATATTAAAATATTAATAATATATAATATGAGTATATGATAGTAGTAAGATATACTATTAGTAATAGTGAGCCGTATATTTCTCTTTGGTGTTTCGTACAATGCATAATAAAAGTACAGTTTATACAATAAAGCTAATTACCATTGTGAATTAATAATATAATCTTTAACACTTCTATTCTTTTGTTTTATATATATATATACTTGTAAGATTATATATATATAATATATATATATATATATAATATAATGTGAAATGTATTACTGGTGTAGTCATGTCAATTCAGGCAAAGGCATCAAAGGAAAAATGTTTACCTAATTCATAGTCTCAGATGTTTTTGAATTTGACTAATATATTAAAATTCATAAGGATAAAATTAAGATTAACACCTATTTTTTTGTTTTGCCCATAAACATTTCTGAGCAAAGAATATAGGCCACCAAAGATGGCATCCTGGATACCATTTTTCAATTTTTAGTTTTCCAAGAGAAAAAATATTTTAAAGTGGCTGTATCTCTGGAATGGTTCAAGATAAGATATTTTGATGAGGTTTTTTTTATTTAAAAAGTGCGATAATATTTTTCCTGTTAAAATGATATCCTCTTTTTTTGAAATATGTGTACAACTTTTATTTTTAAGCCTTTTTCATTTTTTTTTTTT
Source organism: Trachelipus rathkii (assembly GCA_015478945.1). Classification (NCBI taxonomy): domain Eukaryota; kingdom Metazoa; phylum Arthropoda; class Malacostraca; order Isopoda; family Trachelipodidae; genus Trachelipus; species Trachelipus rathkii. The sequence goes on along the minus strand of JABUQX010040064.1, from coordinate 45,879 downwards.
AAATATAAAAACAATAAAAAGCAAAAACAAAATGGATACATCCTCAGAATGTTATTTATTTTTTTACTGTGGTAGGCTCTCAGTACTATTGAGTACTAACAAGTTCCCCTGAAAAGGAGATACGAGTCCACGATTCTTGTTGAGTGTAATAGGTTAAATCTGGCACCAGCTTAGCGTACTTATTTTGTAATTTTGTTTGTTGCAAGGCTGTGTTTTGGTGAGTATGAGTGAGTATTGATGGAGGTCTGATGTGCAACCTCCGCAGTAGATTCCAACTGGTTTTCCAGAGAGAAGGGATACCTCCATTTCTCAAGGTGTGGTGAGAGGAGGGGTAAAGCCCCCTAAATACTGTTAATGCTCGTAGATGGATGAAATTTGATGAGCGCATTGAAGAGGGTGCATGAAAATAGAATCACTGATGGTTAATCACCAGATGGCGTGAGACACACATTACCAGAGCTGGAGCTAGCCCTAGTATCCGGGCTGGAGCCTGAGCCTGTATCCGGAGCTAGATTGGAATTCTGGCCTAGAGTCAAATTGATTCAAATGAGGTGTCTTATATATGTTTTTAATGATGCTGTAGAATTCGAATTTGAGGGTTTCAGACCACGACGACGTAGGATATTATGACATGAGGACCGTATGAGGCAGGGATGGACGACACGGAGTGAGAGCGATCTCAGCGTTAGGTTCGGAGGTTCGGATTGAGTGCAGGCACAGGAATGTTGGTAATGGAAGAGGAAAAAGAAAGAAGTTCTCAAGCTGAAGCAAATTGAAGTCATTGTAGGTGTCTGTGTCTGCTCCGGTGCAGCACATGAGTTTAAGCAGTAAAGCATGTGCTAGCACTTAAATAGTGTGTTATTTCTAAGTTTCAACGACGTATGAAAACCCGTTACGTGCTGCGGGGAAGTTGGTAGTGGGGGTTTCCTCAAAACGTTCCTGCATCTAATAGCGAGTGCAGTAATGACCGCCCAGAGTTCGTTGCGCCCAACGATAAAAGATGATTCGCGTTGAAGAGAAAACGCTATTGAGGGAAAGGAACAAGAAAAAAAAAAAAAGAGAAAGAATAACTCATAACGTGACTGGGGAACACAAAAGTTTGATGTTGATCCCGCATACCACGATCAGTGCTGGAGCAAGCAGTGCCTCGGTAGACGCATGTCGTCACGAAGGAGGGTGCCCGGGTTTGCCCTTAGAAGGGGGTAGGGGAGAGCACTGTGCTTTCGAGAGATCGGCGATCGTCTATTCAACGGATAAAATCCCAGAGTACGTAGCCACGGCGAAACATGATTATGAGCGAAAGGTTTAGTGGGAAAAGAAGTCTTCTAGGTTTGATTGGGAGTAAAGCAACGAGAGTTTTTCCATTGTAGAGACTCAACCACATATGAAGCTAGCGGGCCACTGGGTTTTCTACCTGTTGTCAATTCCCACGCTCCGTGAATTTTTGAAAACCCGTACCCTTAAGGTTACTTATCGTCAGCTATTAACGTTCACAAATTACATTGGGGAAGTGGCCCTTATTATATATGCCTTAATTTAAGCTTTATGCATTGTCATGCATTATAGGATGATTAAGGGTCTCCGATGAGTAAGGGGCTTATGGTTAACGTTATAATAGGTATATATGACGAGGAATGTCTGTGATTTATGTATTATACCTTTTAAATCTTATTTATAGCTGTATGTAATATAGTATAGTATAAGTGACCTTATCCCATTTATACGAAATTTGTGAGCAATTACAGTAGTATTATATTATTTATTATATGATAATACCCATAGTAAAGAGATATACTTATATTATATCCCCAGACTATATTATACCGACCACCTCCCATAGCGGCAACCCTAAATGCAAGGAGCACATTGCATTTATGGTATCGTACGATAATCACCTCTCGTTTGGTTATTATACGTCGGTAATTTATAGTACGGTTATTAATTTATAATTATATATAATATATATTATTATATATATTATACTAATAACTTACTAAGTGCAAACGTAACACCTGTCCGAGTAGTACAAATGAAGATACTTATAGTATAACTACTGCTGTGTACGTTACCATATATATTATATATAGTAGAAAAATAAATAATATTTATAATATATTATAATACACTAGTTCCGTAAATAGAGCACCTTTTAGTTCCAATTCATTAGTTTATACGAGTTCAGTGTTCAAAATAGATGTGTTCTCGGCGGGGGTCAAATATTAATGCCAGTACTATATTACACAGTCGCTTCATTAGTGCCTGTGGTGTATAGCGGTAAGTAATACGCTAAATTATTGAAGTACAGAAAGCACAGTAATTAAGTGCTTCGCGCGGCGTTTGAACGCACTGTATTGGAACAACTTATTCAGTTGGTGGCCGTGTACTCATATATCTATCTGGCTGTAATTATGCAGTGTCGTATTAGTCGTATTGTGGTGGTACGTTACTTACTATCTATCATGATTTGTATAATACAGTCAGTTACAGTATATAAAACGTTATATAAAATCGGTTATATATATATATATATAATATCAAGGGATTGGTAGATTCCGATTATGAGATTTTCAGTACTCTCAAAGGTAATACTTCCTTTCAGAGTGGTGCGGCGTGCTAGGTCCGTTTTAAACTTCTTTTGCGCATATACCCTTTGTCTCTCTCCAACGCCACCGAGGCGATATTTTCTCAATGTTCAGGCTTTTAACTCTTATAGTGATAGTGTTTTTTTTTTTTTTTTGCTGGCGTACCTTAATCTGAGACAGCCCGGTTTCCCTGTTACGCCATTTATGTTTCCAGATTAAAAAATGAACTAGCGCGCCTCGCCAACCATTTGAGCTCACGTTCAAGCGTGAAACATCGTTGTGTTGCGGACCCCAACGGTTGCGCAAGACCAATCCAGTCGACACGCAGCAGGATGGTCCACAACGTGCTTCTCTGGTACCCACAAACTTCCGTTCTTTCCCATATTGCTGCGAGGCGCTCCGTGGAAGTTGTATGTGGTCATTCCTGGTGCACTTCTTCCAGCGGTGATTTCATCGTGCCTTTCGAGCACGGTGCAAACTGTTTTGAGCACACCAACTAATAACAAGCATCAGGATTACACCTTTCTCTCACTCATGTTTCCTATTGGAGTCGCCTTCGTAACGCCTTGCAATGATCTTCTTTGCGCTATCTGAGTATTATTCACATTCCCTCGACACTAAAATTTCATAACCGCTAACCCATTGGCTCACCTCTCCCTAGCGTCTTAAGTTAGCGCCATGGGTCTTAATTTGTTTTTGCCTTAAATTTAAACCATCGGGGTGTTCGGGGTGGACCTTCCGCCAGCTTACTTAACTAAGCATTTTCCCATGCGACATTCTCTCTGCGGGTGGTTACAACTGTCTTATTTGAACGGCAGCCGCTGATGTTGCTTGCTTGTCCAGTGGGGAGATGTCGTCATGTTGGTGTGCCCGGGTTTCACTGGGGTTAAAGGAGCCTTCCTGTTCTGGCGAGTGACATTTACATAGCGGTGGCGTTTATTTTTTTTGAACGGAGTAAATATATTATATATATATATAGGGGTGAGTCTTCTATATGCATTTAGATGAAGTTTTGGGGAATAATACCACTTCAAATAGGAAATCTATACTATAAACGTTTGAATAAACCTAGAAATTTTAACACTAACCTTAATATTTAAAGTTGCTAACACTAATGGTTACTTAACTCTGTCCTGCACCGGTAAAGCAAGACACAGCACCTATATATTATACAAGACTCATTATTGCTTTTTTCACTTATGAGACTTCTTTCTTTTTCCCTTCTTATACCATTCTATTTCTTTATCGTCATTTAACTAGATCATGTACTATTATCTAGGTTTTGCTATTTTCAGTTGGGATCCCGTCACAACTATATATTAATAGTAATAGGGTAAGTATGGTTCAACCAGTGTTTTATTTGTAAGTCTGGAACCCTTACAAATTCGAGGACTACAGCAATTTTAAAAAATCACATATTATTATAGACACCTATCATTTTTTACTAAATTTATTTTGACTTCATTGAGACTACCTAATAGAATTTCATCTAGTTAACTAATCACGGATCAGGATCAGTGCAATTAGTGCATCCTCGCTCCGGTTCATAGTGTCTCACGCCACTTATGACTATAATCATCTAAAGATTCTATTTATATCATTCACCCGCTTTCATAATATTGCGCTCATATATGTATATATACAATAATTTCATTACCATCTATGAGCCATTAACATATTTAGTAGGGTGACTCACACCACTCATCACATTAATTCCTTAGAAACGGGTGAATGACCAATATCAACTCGGTAAACTTATTGGGAATCTAAATCTCTCCAGAGTATAACCCAAATAATCAGAAACTCCATATAAACAATCACCCAAATAAAAAGCCTAACTTATAGTCACAACAGAAACACAAAAGTAAGCTAAAGTAGCTAAGGGTGCCAGATTTAAATAACGATACTATTAAACCTCAAAAAGTGGGATAAAGTTCTTCCTTTCAGGGAAGTATAAAGTCTCAATTAGTTCATAGTAGACCACAGTAAAATAATAATAAATTATAAATTGTATTTGAAGCATTTTTTTTTTTTTAATTTAATAAAAAAAAAAATGGAAAAGGTAGTTACTTACCTAGATAATAATTTATAAAAGAGGATATCATTTTAAACAGAAAAATATTATCTTTTTAAATAAAAAAAAACTACTACTACTAATATCTTTAACCATTCCAGAGATACAGCACTTTAAATTTTTTATCTGAAAATTCAAAAATTGAAAAATGGTAAATCCAGGATGCCCATCTTTGGTGGCCATTAATCTTGGGCTCAGAAAGTTTTGGGCAAAACAAAATAAAAAAGTGTATCTTAATTTTAATTCACTGAATTTTTAACAATTCAAATTCAAAAAAACTCACGCTACTTATATAATAACCCTACTATGCCTGAATTGAATGAATAATCATATATATATATTAATAATAGTATTTAATATATATAATATATATATAATATATATATATTATATATATATATATATATATATTAAATAATATTATAATAATAATATTATTATATACTATATATATATATTTATATATATATTAATATATATATATATATATATTATTTGTTTTAAAATAATTTTATTATTATATTTTCTTAAATTGGGGATAATGTCATAAATATCAATATAGGTAGTCTTATTGTCCTATAACAGCAATATGATTACATTCTAGGTTATAGGTTTTTTAAGGTATTTAATTAGATTGGCAATAATCGTTAATTTAATAGTATATATACCTCAATTTATAGGTTAGATCTCATTTTAGGACCCTTTCATATAAGTTCAGTAATTTATGATAATGAGGTTAAGTATTATATCATAAGTAAAGTATAATTCTAGTATTACTTTACATAACATCTTATAACTATACTGAATCACTTAAGAGGGCAGCCCTTAAACCAACATTATAAACCATTATGATCAACAATGCTGTAATAAAACTTAGACCTTATATAATGTAATGGGTCTACATTGCCATAGTAACATATGACCTATACATATATATATATTATATTATATATTATAGTTATTTAATTATTTATAATATATTATATATATTATATATATAATATATATATATATATATTATATAATATAATATTAAATATATATATAAATAATTATATATTAATTATATATTAATATATATATATATATATTATATAATTATATATATTATATATATATATAAGTATATATATATATATGCTATTATATAATATTATATATATATTATATTTAATAATATTTATATTAATATATATATATATTATATAATATATATTATAATTATAAATATAATATATATAATATATATTGATTAAAATATAACCGTACTTCATTATATTATTAAAAAATTTTTTATTGTTATAATTAATGTGAAAATGGGATTAAGGTTACTCGATTAAACGCAATATATAATATATTGAAATTTTAAATTAATTTCTCGTGATACATTTTCTGTATATACAAGTTGACTCATCTTCTGACATTTTATAAAACTATCCAATATTGAAAAAAATGGATGCGATTTAATATACAACTCTAGATATACGGTATACTTGTAGCACAATCACAGTAAAGAAACAAGAGTGCATAGGATCTAGTATTATAAGCACTAATTGGTTTTATTAATTATTCTTATGGTATTGTTTTTTATTATTTATAATTGAATCTAAATTGCAAATTAAAATCACAAACAAAATAAAAAATATACTTCAAATATTTTTTTTTATACCATTTTTATGCCTAATGTTTATAGTTGGTTAAATTGATTAAATAAAGTTCTTATATTTCCTTTAATTAAGAAATGAATATTTGAAAAGATTCTAAAATTGTTTTATTAGCAATTTATTAAAATTAAATTTTTGGAATGGTTTATTACAGGATATGATTAATAGTAGACTAGTTTTTCATTCCATTTTCATATATTTCAAGCAATAATTTTTCATGCTCTTAAATTCATTGAAATAAGAGTTTAGAGGTTATGAACTAGTTTTTTGATTAATATTAGGTCTCTTTCAAACTTTAAGAAAAGTTTGATCAGTATATGGAAGATCAAGGTATGGAATGATTGATGTATTTTATGATTTGACCAGTGGCTGTTCTAGTAGGGTTACCTGGGTTCATTTTATCATCTTGGACCCTGATCACTTTATGGTAGTTATTTTCGTAATTTTATGGGGACATTGGTGATTTGGCTTTGAATATTAGCATATTTGTTGACATATTTGTTTAAAATTAGTTAAATGATTTGTTGCATGCGTAATTTGAAATTAGATTAATTATCATCATTAAAATTTAAATCTAAGATGAGCCATTCAAATCAAATAGTATTAATTTTTTATAGTCTTGACTAGAATGATGGGACTTCTACCTTTCTCTATTTCTTATGATTTTTAAAGTTTTATCTAAATCAAATATTTATTCTCAGCAGGGTTAATTGGAGCTTAAATTTTGCAGTTTGCATTAGTGCATTATGACCTTACACTAGAAAATAAGTGCGAAGCTACATAGACTTATCAGATACCTTCCCATCCCTTATTTCATGCCTGCAATTTAGATTAAACAGAATTTGCTACTATTTCAAAATTACAAATGTAACTAGCTCTTGATAGGTACCAATGCCAATATCTGTATACTAAATCGAGCAGTTTGTAGACCTAATTAAAATTAAAAGGCAGATGTTAACCCCTTGGCATTCGAATCTAATTGAAATTGGAAACTCAATTGATAGTTTTCCTTAATACTAGTCCATAGTCCACAAGCTCTCTTGATTGCAGCGATTTAGTTTATAAATCATAAATCAATCCTCATTTGAATAATTTTCTCTTGCAAATCTAGATAAAAATTGTTCTATTAGCCTATGTATCAAATGGCAACAATTTATTATTTAGCTTTGTCTTCAATAGGCCTATCCTTGAATCTATTTTTAAAATGTGAATAAGCATTCATAGTGAGTTATTGTAATATAAGTATGTCAACATCTGAAAAATTTCCTGAAAAAATTTTGTTCTTAAGAAATAGGTCTACATTTTGAAAAAAAACTGTACTAAAAAGTAACAAAAAAAGCAAAAAGTAACAAGAGTTTATCCAGATAACTAAAATCTTTAAATGGCTTAAGACTAACTTAAGGTATCGATTAAAGTTAAAAAGATCATTTTGGTTTTTGAAGGCTAAATTCATTGGGAAATGATTGATTTTGTTTGAATTCTGATTTATAAAATTCTACAAGCCTTTTCAAATGCTTTTGTTTTAAATATAAGATTTTAAAACTATGAAGATTTTTTTAAATTTTAATTTTACAGGGTTCACACTTTCTGAGTCAGGGAATTTCAGGGAAAGTCAGGGAACGTTTTAAGATATGTTATAAACAGGAAATTCAAAAAGTAAGGGAAATTTTAAAATGTCAAACAATGCCTTGATATACAAAGTAAAAAAAATTATTTTTGATAATTTTTTTCCTCTACTGTATAATTGTGGAATAGAGATGTATTTCATAAGTGATGGGCGAGAATGACATTCCATAAATCACTTCTATCCTGTTTCTTTCTATTAAATTTCAGTGTGAACCCTGTACTATTCTTCCTATTCTGTCGTAGAAGTATTCAAGTTCATCCTTCCGATGAAGTTGAGTGTTATGCATGTGTTTAGACTGATGACTTATGACTAAATCTGTTTATTTTTTCTTTTTTAGAATGTACTTTTTGAGGATGTTTTTTTTTGAGTTTGATGAATATTTTTGATTATTTGTGCAGTTGAGGTTTTTAATATTTATAAAATGATTTCAAGCAAAAAAAAGCTCAACTTTAACGACAGTGGTTGGACGTCAAACTGAACCTTGTTCATTTCTGTTGCACAGATTTAACAGGCTCTACTAATATTAGGAAGATTCTTAGTCCATAAATGCCGCTACAACCAACAACTAAAGCTTTTGCATCTAGATTACATGACAACTTGAAATGCACAGACTGGACCAATCAAAATGACGAAAGTATTAGCAAGAATTCCTTGAAGTACAAAGCCGTCCAGCGCTCTATCATTGGATCATAGTATAGTTTTTCATCAGCCAAACACGGGAAGCAAAGATTTACTTTTATTGCATAGAGAGCATTTACACAAATCTGAATAACCCGAATCTGTTGCTGAGAAAGAAAAGCACTTATACATCTACTTTGCAGTGAAAAGTTCATTCTACCTTGATTTTAACAATTCAAAATATTTTGGATGTCTGATTTCCTTCTAAGAGACTTGATGATGAGCTTTTTTTTCTTCTATAACACCTGAGAATCAATGTATGCGAATTGTGGCCAAATAGGGAAAACAAAGACAAGAAGCTTTATTTAAATTCATGAAAGGAAGAGGGTTTTATAAAACTTAAGCGTAATTGTATGGAGATATCTGAAAGAACTGTCTGATTTCTCAAAGAACAGTACATGCTATAAGTTCTCATGAAAGTATTCATAAAGTTCCTATCACTCAAAAAAATGTACAAATGTAAGAGCTCCCATAGGAGATATGAACATCTCACAGAGTCAAAACAGAAAGAAAAGAGAGAATAAAGAAGTTGAAAAAAGAATTATCCCTACAGATCAATAAACTTAAAAGAGTAAAGAGTAGATGTTAAAACTGAAGGCTTTTAACAGAAGAAGCCGCTATAAAATCAAAACTCAAAATAGAATATGAAGAAGAAAAAAGTAATCTAATCTCTCCATTTTGAACTTTTGTGATTACAGATGACTTTATTCACCTAAAATTTTGAATCAGTTGTTTAATTTATTTTTCTTGTATAAATAAAACTGTTTTCTTTTGGAAAAATAAAAAAAGGAGTGTGCTTTGGCGGCATGGTAGGTATAGCTGGATTACTAAAAAGAACAATATTCTTTAATATTCATCCATGATGAATGAACAATTTTAAAGTAAATTTTCTAATATGTATGAACTGACGTAAAATAGGCCTGCAATAATAATATAGATATTTATACTCGACGGGAACGCAGACGATTTTCAATAGAGAAAATGGCCAGATTTGTCAGGAAGTCAGGAAATCAATTCAAAATTATAGTTGTGAAAACCTGTTTAGCTAGGACAGCAACCAAATCGTCAACTTTATTGTTACACACATTTATTTTATTTACACTTATATGTATTTTTTATTGTAATTTGTATTAAATCTTATCTTAAATACTTAGATTTTTTTTTACTAAAATAAATTCATCTGTAGCTAACCATCATATCTATCCCCCATGGGAATCTCTGAGGTTTACTAAAGGAATGATACACACTTGAATACTTTTGCAACTTTTATCTTAAAATATTTGCTTTGATCTTTTAAAGGTAACAAAGAGTTCTCATTCACTTTAATTGCTTTTTGATTCAATTGTATTTTCCTTTTGTTTGAAAATATCTTGTGTAACGTCTTTATAGCATAATGCTAATGTTTTCTAACATAAGCATATTGTATTATTGGAGGCAGGAGAGACACAAATGGAATATTCTCCAAATTATTGATGGCACCTTTTATTTTTTTTATTTCAGACGCTTTGATATTAAAGGTTTTTGTAAATTTTATTATTATAATATCGAAAATTATGCAAAAATATATTTTGAAATAAGAGACTAACACACAGGCAAAATGGATAATGACTATCCAGGCATGAATAGTTATGTGTAGCGTGAACAAGAATTGAAAACGTTTTTCAGCTATTATATACCAAAAGCATAAATGGGCAGAAAAGTACCAAGTGTTTTTGGAAATTATACTGTAGCTATACGTCAGTAATTGTTGTTAATGTGCTAGTGCTGGTCTTTTTTTTTTGTTTTTCTTCAGGACATTTTCCAAAAGTGCAATGAGTTGTTAAGCTTGTAGAAGTCGATCTGATTAAGACTAAGAAGTTAGTAATGTTCCACTTAGAATTAATAAAGACAAAATATATTTAAGTTTAGTGAAGATATCATTGAAATATCATATTGCATTTATTATTTCTTTTTAAATAGTTACTACTAAATATATATAATATATATAATTATGTATATATATTAATATATATATATATAATATATATATATATTAATATATAATATATATACTTTTTAGTATATTATATTAATTTATTATATATATTAGTATATATTATATATATATATATTATATATATATTATTATATTATTATATATATATCATATATATCATTATTATATATAATATATAATATATAATATTATTATATATATATATTATAATATACTAATAAATATTTTAATTTTATGTTTTGGTATTATTAGTATTATTATAATAAATAATTATATATATTATATATCTTAATATATACTATATATATATATATAGATAATACATATATATATATTATATAATATATATTACATGATACACACATATTAATCAATATATATACATTATATACTTCAATCTAATATATACCTATAGTAATATAATATAATATATATTATATATTTATTATATTATATTATATAGTAATACTATTACTTATTATATTATATATATTATATACTTTATATAATATTAATAATAATTATTATCAAAATATAGTAGATTCACATTTTTGGAAAAATTATATTTTGATACCAACTAGATTTGAAGATTCTCGAAAGTATTCATAGAAAAAGTTTAGTTGTTTGAAGAATCTGAAAAATATAGTTAGTTGTGGTAAATCTGAAGATTAATTGTTGACCAGTTAATGAATATTAAGTTATTTGCTGGTAGAATCGAATATCTAAGTTGAGATTGTTAAAAGAATTCTGATATTAAGTTCGTTTTGAAGGAAGGTTCGGAGATTATTAAGTGAAAAATAATTCTTGATTTGTTGATGGAAGAGGTAAAAAGATTTGTTGATTTTCAAGAATTTGCTTGGATAAAAAGTTTGCATATTTGTTTTAAAAGGCTTTAGGTTAATTTGTGTCTTGAGGATTTTGCAATTTTAAAAAGAATTTTTGAAAAGTTTAAAGATGGAATTTGGAAATTTTTGCTCGTTTATGAATTATTAATAAATAAGTGAAATTTGTTTTAGTAGATTTGAGATTTATTTTTGACCTTTTCGAAATATTTAAAATGGTCATTCTGCAAAGTTAGTTTTTCCTCGATTAGATTGTAGTTTGGATTTTTCGAATCATGAGTTGTTTGTTTTGACTTTCGGCATTATCAGTTTTGAATTTAGAAAAGATTAGAAGCCTTAATATTTGTAGTTGATGAGTAATCTGGGATTTTTCATTTATTTAGCAGTGCTTTGGTTGCAGAAAATTTGAATAGTTTATTGGCAACGGATTGAAATCAGACTAACAAAAAATAAGCTACAATTTGAAACTCCATAAAAAGTAGTACGTAATATTGAACTACGAGAATTATATCATCAAAATATCAGGAATTAGTTTTTCATAGATGGATTGACAGTAGTAGGTTACTGACGACTACGTAACCACAAATGATGTATAGGCCAGTAGGCTCTAGGGGGGACTGTCAGCTAACATAAAAAATATTCATATTAACTATTATTGCTTATATTATTATTATCTTATTAATTATTATTATTATTATTTTAATTATTTATTTATTTGTAACATAAACTAATATAACTGTTTTAAATGTAAAGCATATACTAATATAACAGCTAGACTGAAACTAAAGAAAAAATATCCACATTTTGTAGTATAAAATGGTTTTCATTCTACAATTAAATAATCGTAAATTAAAAGTTTAACAGTTTGTACTTCTTTGTTGTCCACACTATATCGCAACAAAATAATAACTATTATAATTATATATATATTATATAATACTATATAATATAATATATTTATATACATTATACTTATTATTATAATTATATATATAATATATATATATAGTACTTATATAATATAACATATAAATATATATATATAATTATATTATATAATATATATATATATATAAATATATATATATTTATATATATATATATATAATATATATTATATATCATACTATATATATATATAATATATATAGATATAGTATAGTATATATATTATAATATATTATATATATATATAAAAGCATTGATGGTTTTTCAACAGGTACCCATGTCACAGTGTAAATTATGATTATGGATGATAAACATAAGCCTACTGCTTTATCAGAGTTGGATGACCTTTTCCGACGTTACCAAGTTCTCTCTGATGTTCAAGTAGAACAAAGTATGAAAGCTGTAAAATTTTAGACTATTTTTAAATATAATTTCTTAATAAGCAGGGAAAGCATTTTTAGTTTTTTCCGAAATCATGTCATTATTTTGGTGTTTTCAGAATTTTTAGCTAACTCAAATGAGTTACTCAGCTTTATTTTAGCAAATACAAAGAGTTCAAATTTTATAATCTAGTCAGGTGTTTTTTATTTCTTTTATCAAACTTTTAATTAGGGCTTTTGGAAATTATAAACTATTGCTAAACCTACCGATCTTATAACACCTCCCATAAACAAATTATTAAGCATTTCGTCACAGATAGTTGCAAATGTTTTTAAGATAATGAAAGAAAAATAATTTAAAATTAAAGAGAAAAGCTATTTAGGAACTGTTGCTTACTAATTCAAACTCGGTTTATTGGAAGTAAACTTACTGTTAAAATTAATCATTCTTAGTTTAGACCTTCAGTAAATTAAACACATCTTGTAGTACAGAATTCGCTGTATTAATTATTAGTGAGATTTCAAAGATCATTAGCTTTGTATAATGTTTTGAAAGGAAAGAATTTTAAAAATTTCTTTAAATATATGAAATGGAAATATAAGCTTATTGGTTCAATATTAAAATGGTTCTTGCTTACTTGTTGCAAATTAATTTTTTTTTACTTTTAAATTTGAAGTTTAAATAATATTACAAATTTATACCATAAGCAATATATATAAATTATTTACAAAAATACAACTTTCTAGCTAAAAAAAAAAAAAATAATTGGAGCAGTAATTCTAATATACAATAATAATAATAATAAGGAAAAACTAATTCTTATAATGATAATAATTATTATAGATATAATACATTAAGTTTTTGAGTTTGTAACTTTTAATGAAAAAACGTGAATGAACTTTATAGTAACTCTCCTACAACAACCATTAATACATCCATACATTTTTTCTCGTTAAAACTATGGAAAAGTTTTACTCTGACTTCAGTCCAGTACTCATTATTTTATTCTATTGTTAACTGATTATGTAACTCTCCTCAACAATCATTAATCTAAATCCATTTTTGGTCTCGTTTATAAAAATAATAAGCTTATTTTTTTTCTTTTTAGTCTAACTTGTTACAATCAAAAAAGAAAATCAAACCTGCAGTTAACTGAAGAATGCTCGTCTTACTTATACAGAAATGAGATTGCCCTGGTAAATGAGCGAACATTAGAGGTAATTGGAGTTGTTGCATATATTATATATATAATATACCTATATATATTTATATATATTTATATATATATAATATATATAATTATATATATAATATATATATTTATATAATTATAAGTAGATATATATATATATAATAGATATTATATATATATATATATATATATTAATGTTAAATATTGCATATTAATCGCAATTAGAAGATGTAATATAAAGAAAGAACACCTCAATTTTCCCATTAAATAAAGAGAATTACTGCCTTCTCTCGATTGAACCACGCCTGGTTGCGAATAGGACAAAATGATACCCGACGCATAACAACTGAGCTATCCTCCAACAAGATACAGTTGGATTCAAGAACAGCTATAAAGCAACCGAGCTCCCATCAAGGCGGCATCACCAGGGTCCAAGGCCGTCCTATCCCTCGTTTCTTATAAATTTAAAGATGTTAAAATATTGATATTAATCGGCAATTAGAAGATGTCAAATAAAGATAAGACATTATAATGGGAAGATAAAGAAATGACTGCCTTCTCTGGGAGTGAACCACCGCCTGTTGCGATGAGGACAATATACCCGACGCTATACAACTGGGCTATCCTCCAACCCAAAAAATTTGGATTCATAAGGACAGCTATAAAGCAACCGAGCTCCTTCTAAGCAAACTATCACAGGGTCGCCTGTCTATCCCGCGTTTTTATATTTTAGAAATGATCTTAAATATTGGCATATTAAATCGCAATTAGAAGATGTAAAAAAAGAAAGAACATATAATGGAAGATAAAGAAATTACTGCCTTCCCTCGGATTAACCACCGCCTGTGCGAAATGAGGAATATACCCGACGCTATACAACTGGCTACTCCTCAACCAAAAAATTGGATTCAGAACACTATAAAGCACCGACCTGTCAGGCACATCCAGCTTCCCAGCCTGTCTATCCCTCGTTTCTTTTTTTTAGCATGTCTAAATTCTCATATTAATCCAATAGAGTAAATAAAAGAAAATCACAAATGGAATTATAAGAAATTAACTGCCTTCTCTGGATTGAACCACCGCCTGTGCGAATGAGGACAATATACCCGACTCTATATAAATCTCTACCTCCAACCCAAAAAAGTTGGATTCAAGTGCTAAGGATGCTCAGTTGTTAGCGCGGGATATATTATCCTCATTGCAACAGCGGGATGTTCAATCCCAGAGGAGGAAGAGTATTTCTCTATCTCTCCCATTATATGATTACTTTCTTTATTTACATCTTCTAATTGCGATTTAATTGCAATATTTAACATCTAAAATATAAGAGTAGTTTAAGATGGCTGGACACCTGGTGAAGTCGCCTTGACGGGAGCTCGTTGCTTTAAAACTGTCTTGAATCCAACTTTTTTGGCGTTTGGAGGATAGCTCAGTTGATTAGCGTGTTAATATTGTCCTCATTCGCAACAGGTGGAGGTTCAATCCCAGAGAAGGCAGTAATTTCATTATCTTCCCATTATATGTTCGTTTCTTATTATTATTATAGGCCTAATATACTATATACTTTATATATATATATATATAATATATAGTATATATTATATATTTATATATATATTATATAGATTATATTAATATATATACTAATATATATTATACTATAATTATTATATATATATATAATATAATATATATTATAATTTTTTCAGGGAAATTTTTAGAAAAATTAAATGTTTTTCCTACACATATAAAATAACTAAATGAAACCAAAAGAAAAAACTCGAATCTTTTCAAAGTACAATAAATGAACGGTGGTTTTCACTTCACCAACATCATGAGAGAATCGACTTTATTCTCAGACATTCTCTCACTAAACTCCTTCAATTTTAATGAAGATGCAGTACACGTTGGGTCAGATAAGAATTCTATATTATTTATTAAATTATTATTTTTATTATTTATTATTATTATGATTATTATTATTTTATTATTATTCTTTATTTCGACACGCAGAACATATATTGTTGATTCTTCTCCCTTCCCTCCCCCCGTCGACACTAAGGATATACTGGAAAAATGTTGTCTATATGAGTAGTGTGATTAATGATGATCTGTTTTGATGCGGATAGTCTACTCTGTGTTTTAAAAGAGAGTGGATATAATGCAGAGGCGCGAACCATTGGCACTGAGTGTTATAGAATAGTACCCTAGAACCTAAATGCACCGATTATTGGGAGTAACCTCATCGCTCTTGAGAGTTGTACTTCATCCTCTGTGGATTTGGCACTGATGACGAAATGTTTTTTTTCCATATCTTATTATTAAAATAATTATTATGATTATATTATTATTATCATTATCTCTTTCACTTTCATACATTATCATATCATTATCATTAATCAATTTATTATTATATTATTTTATTATAGATTATTGTACAAAAAAATTCAAATATTTGTAAAATGTTCTCAGAAATTATACAATTATAAATTATTTTAATAATATAAAATAAACTGGAAGTTCTATTTCCTCAATATTGATGAAAATTTAAGGTAAATTTTTTTTTTTTTTTTATCTTTGTGTTGATCTTAGATAATCATGAGTGTATCCCGACCCCCCAATTTGGAATTAACTGATGGAGATGAATTGGAAGTTTCGAAGACAAGGTCAGGGAAATCCTTTAACTTGTCCTCGTCACCAAATAGGTCTGGAAATAAGAGAAAATCTTCACCTTGTAAAGAGAACAGATCCAAATTTAGAAAATCAAACGAGGTAACAAAATTATATAATTGATATTGTTTTTATTGGTATTACTTCTTTTTATAACCAGGTTATATTGATAAACGCGCGCGCGAGCGATCGCACACGCACATAGTGGTTTATCTCCTTTATAAAGAGTGGGTAATTCATTTTATTAGAGTAAGTGAAAACTTTTTTATTTATTTATTTGAATGGTTTTTTTAAGATGGGATAGCAACGTTAAATTGCCTTTGAAGGATTTTACTCAATATTGAGTGACACTCGAACAATAGGAATAGTGTATCTAATTAAGTAAAGAAATTTTTCATTAATATTAATTACCTGTTTAGGGAGCGAATGTGGGTAGCAAGAAAGTTTCTTAGATAGGGTATTATTATTATTATATTATTATTCATTTTATGATTATTATCATTATATTATTATTAATTCTAGATATTCATACTATTGTAAGTAAGGGCATGGTGAGTGTACATAGAAAAATGATACTTGAGAAAAAGAAGCTGAAAGAAGTATTCCAATTTGGAATTTATGCCATCTGCTCCACCACTCCCATCTCGTAAGTACATTTTTTTTTAAATAATATTTTTCGACGTCATAGACATTTGAACGAAATTAACTTGTGCAATTTTCAAACTCTCTGCTTCTTTATCATTAAGAGAATTCGGTTCTTAAGTAATGTTATGAGGACTCCAACTTTTGGAACTCCTTTAGCTTTACGTTCAAATGTAAGTATTTAGTATTCTTAGTTTATGCTTTTCATTTTTCTAAAAATTCTTCGATTAAAAAGTTTTGTGGTAATGGCTATTCCTGATTGACTTCTGACTTAAGAATGATATATTTAATAGTATATAATATAGTAAATTATATAATATATATATAATTTATATATATAATATATATATATATATATTATATATAATATATAATTATATATTATATTATATATATATATATTAATATTTATTATAATATATAATAATATATATAATATAAAGGTGAGATGTACACGCATACCGACGATGTGAAATTACTCCCATTTTTAATGCTGCGCTCTTTCTCTTTTGCGTCCATATTCTTCACACACTATCCTCCAGGCACATATTTACTAACCACCATTTAGTCACATATCACTATACCATATTAAAGTACACATCCCAACTCTAGATAAACCTAAGACATCCTACTACTCGTATCCCTGTGTGCGGGGGGTGCGGGGAAGAAGAATTTCCCACATCGTATTCCTCGCGGCAGTAGATCGAGCTAAGGCGGTGGTAAGTTATGCTTGCTGCACCATACACGTATCTCCGCTCGGAATGCTGATCATGCCTCGAGATGGTCGTGCATCGCCGTAAAACGACCCCTTCTCAACTTTTCGGCGAAATTGTACATGATCGCTATGGGTACATGGAATGTCAGAGAATATGATGAGGAGAGCGGAGTGGGCGAGTGATTAGAAAAGGGCAAAATTTATTGCTCCGCTCGGACTAAACAAATTGATGAAATGAAACAGTGAAAGTGGTGTGAGTGGAAATGTGTGCTGCCCTATGTGGAAGAATGAGGAGGGACGAGAATGAGTTGCAATTCGAATGAAGTGACCCTGTGGTACAAAGTTATGGTGACTTTGCTGTGTGTGATTTCACATCAAGGTATTTAAATTTAAGTTTAACAAAAGTCAAGTGTGTGGTTGTGCGTATGGTCCATCTGAGGGAAACGTTTGAAGAGAGTACGAATTTGTTGGGAAATTTAGAATGATTACTGGATGGATGGGAGAGGAGCTTCGCATTGATAGTGCTTGGGAGGACCTGAATGTGTTATATGATCCACAAAAAGGATGGCATAACACACAGTGGTTTCTGGGTGGGGCGAGAATAGAATTAAAAGTGATTGATTTCTGTGAAAGAGAGGTATGTGTGTAAGTAATACTTTCATTAAACACAAGAGTTTCCATAGTATACTAGAGTTGGAGTAGGTTGAGATGATATGGAAGTGTAAAGTTGCATTGATCTTGTGTGTGTTGAAGAAGGAGATGTTGAAGTATGTGTTTGGATGTTAATCACGAGGCGGTTGAATGGATTATCGTCATTATGTTGTTACTATGCTAAATTAAGTAGTGGGGCTGGATGAAGGAAGTGATACGAAAGGAAGCAGGTAAAATTAAGAGTGAAGAACGTTAAGTGAGCAAGAGAAAATAAATAAGTAATGTAAATTATAATACCTAGTAAATCGCTTGAATGTGAACAAGTTGATACTGACAAATCGGGGCAATGAAGGAAGCACATTGTTGAGTAGTGCACAACGAAGTGTGGATCGGATATGCTAAAAAGTAGTAAAGTAAGAATGTTAACGCGAATGTTGATGAAAGAGTGATTGAAGCGGTTAAGGTAAAAAAGGAAGCTTAGGTTGATTACTAAAAGCAAATGATGAAGTTCAAAAGAAAGATGGTTCCAATATATAAGAGAAAAAAGATACAGGGGAGTGTAAAGTAGGAGGAAAAAGGAAGTAATGAACAGTTTGGAGGAGGTTAAATGGCTTTTCAAGAAACTAAGGAAGCTCTTTCCTTTGGGAATAAAAAGTTAGAAGAGTAAGGGATATACATGCTTAGAATAATGAATAGGAGTGGTGTTTGTAACTGATGAAAGGATGTGAGGGAGTGCGGAAAGAACATTCGGAACAATGCTGCGACAATATTATACGTAATGATGAGGAGTTTAGTGATGTGGTTGTTGATTGCGAGAATGATAGTATTTTGGGATGGGTTTATTTAGTAAAGGAGAGTAATGGTAGGGTGAGAAGATTGAAGCAACTGGAAACTTGCGGCTGATAGAGAAATTACTAGTGAAAGATCAAGAGCGGAGGCGAGATGGTGATTATTTGAGATTTGGCAAGTTGTAATATAAGCTTATTCAGGTATAGTTCAAGGACTGGGGGACGGTAATAGTACCCTTGTATAAGGGTAAGGAGAAAAAGGTAACTGTAGAAGTTATAGGGAAATAGTTTATTGAGTGTTGTGGATATATGGTGGTATTTTGGTCTAAAGAGTGGCTTCGGCGACTAGGGACCTGGATTCGTGACAGAACAGGTGCGTTTACGGAAGTGGTACGAGGATGTGTGATCAAATCTTTACATAATGGAAACAATGATTGATAAAATGAGAGAAGAGAATATTTATTTAGTTTTAGGTATTTGGAAAAAGCATTCGATAGAGTTAATAGGGAAGCTTCATGGCAGGTATTAGTGATATAGGGTGTTGGTTGTAGGCTTCTGAATAATCAAATATGTTATGACGACTATGTGAAGGTTGTGTAAGAATGTACTGGTACTTCACAATGGTGATTCGAGTTTAGATTAGATAGCGAGTGATACAGGTTCGTGTTATGTCCTCCTTATGGTATTCAATGTGTATATAAGCATGGCGGTTTGAAAAGAATTCGAGGTGGCGATGCAGGAAATGGTGTATAATGATGGAGAATGAGAGGAGTGGCAGGGTGCCCTACTATTGTATGCGGATGATTTGTTCTGTTGTGGCGAGTTGAAGCAGTTGAGAGGATGGTGGCAGATTTGCAGCTGGTTATGTAAAAGGGGTCTGGAAAGTTAACGTAGAAAGAGTAAGGTTATGGTTGTTAGTGCATCTCATTGTGAAGTTATTCGATGATGAGCAGCTAGGAGCAGTGTTAGTTTAATATTTAAGAGTATGTTGGATGAGAACGGCGAACGTTATGCAGATTAGTGTAGGAATGTTGTGATGCCAAGGAAGTGCTGTGCAATTAATCGTTGGTGAAATTGTAAAGGGACTAATGTCTTTGATGCGCTAGAGTCTTAACATAGGCCTATGTTGTTACCTGTGTTATATATCGTAGTTAGACTATGTCGGATAAGAAGTTAGAATCTAAAGTTCATTGTTCAGATGACAATCTTAAAGGGCATGCGTAGGATGTGAAAAGAATTTAATAAAGTGAGGACATGAAAGTATATAGAGAGGGTGTGGTGTGAGAAAGGTAAATGAGCAGGACATAGAATGAAAGTATGTTGTAATGTTTGGTCTGTGAAGAGGATGCGAATGAAGTCGGTTGGTTAAGCGGATGTATAGTGGAGAGGACTGAGTGTTCGGAACCGACCGGCTGGGAACCGAAGAGAAGTGCGTATTAGTCGGTGAGCGGATGTCTGAAGAGCAGAAATTTGTGAGTTTGCAGACGAGATAAAGTGCATGATAGTAGAGAAATGGCGGGGTTTTATGGGGGCATTGTCTGTGGCCCACCTGGGCCAAGGGGATGAACCCTTACATTGACGATTAACCCATTAGTGAAGGGTCCGTCGGTACCATGCATCTCATAAGGTGGATTTTGTCTGTGACAGGCTCTCACTAATCTAATTGGTACAGAGGGCCGTAGCGGCTTCCTTTCGACGTTTGTCCAGCTGTTCTCCTACTGTTTTTCCTTTTCCGATGCATTGTACAGACCTTACCCCAATTGGCAAAGACGGAAGTTGAAGAAAGAATAAATAATACTTATATATATATATATATTATATAATATAATATAATTTATATATTCATTAATATAATATATATATATATAATAATATATATATATATTATATATTATATATATTATATATAGATATATTTTTATATATAGATATATATATGGTATTGGACATCGTGGAAATGAAAGTATGTTGGTTAAGCAGATGTCATAGTGGTGATGTGGTGGAATCGACCAGCTGTGAGCCCGAAAAAAGTGGATTGAGTCAGTAAAGAATGTCTGCAGGCAGAGAAATGCGAGTTGGCAGAGGCGATAAGAAATGTGCATAATAGGAGAGAGGGTATGGTTTTTGCCCACCTGGGCCAGGGGGATGAACCATACACTTGTGATTTACCATAGTGGGATTCCGTCGCGGTCCTATGAAGCTCTAGGGGGGATTTTCTGACGCGACGAGTTCTCACTAAATTAATGGTACAGATGATGGGCGTAGCTGGCTTCTTTTCCGACTTTGTCTTTATACTCTACTTGCTTTTTCTTTTCCGAGATTGCGCACCTTACCCCCAGTCTTGGGGAGACATAAGGAGATGAGAGAAGAATTGATATAATTTTTAAGACTTAATATTATATATATATATATATATATATATATATATATAATATATAGTATATATATATATATTATATACTATATATATATATATATATATTATATATATATATATATATAGTATATATTAGATTATAATTATATATTACTTATATAACCTTATCATACAGGCTCTAGTAATACACCAACTTATTATCAGTCACCTGGCGGTGGATCGCCAATGTTGAAACATCATACCAGTAGAGTGAATGGTAGACAGCACTCTTTTGCTACCAAGATGATTTATTGGTCAGACTCTTGCCAAGCATGTGAAAAAAGGTAAAGGTTTTCTAAAGAAATGTCTTGTGAGAGAAATATGTTGAGTGGAATTATGTTGATTTATATGTTAAGAGTTTTATTCATTTATATTTTCATCCATTATTTGGGCTAATTAATATATTTATCGAGCAGAAGGTATAATATTTTTATTATATATAGTTTTCTTTCTGTATGATACCTCCAGATTTTATCTAGGCTTTAATAGTTAACTTTTCTAATGTTAATTCTGCTTGTAATATTTAGCTTTTATGTAAGATTAAGTTAGTGGGGTCATAGATGGAGAGGAAGAAAGTGGAGAGAATTAAGGGTGGAGAGTTAAATGAGCAGGACTCTAAGGAAAAGTATGTGAGTGCACTTGCAAGCAAGTCACTTGAATTGAAAAGAATGAACCTGATCAAATCTGGTCGCAAATTAATGAAGCGTTTGTTAGCAGTGTAAGAGAAATGTGTGGGTGTGCTAAGGTAGGAAGTGAGTGTGTCAGTAGCGAATAGTGGAATGAAGAGATGATGCAAGCGATAAAAGGTAAAAATGTTGCTTGTTTGAATGTACCAAAACCTAATAATAAGGTTTCAAAAGAAAGGTGTATGGAAATATATGGGGAGGAAACGATTAAGGCTAATAGTTACATATGAGAAAAAGAGAGGTAAATGAACAGTTTGTAAGAAGGATGAATGAAGACCTACAAGGTAATAGGAAGCTGTTTTGGAAAGAAGGAAAAAAGATTAAGAATGAGAGTAAGTGGAATTTTCATAGAATAATGAAAAGTGATGATGTTTTTGTGATTGATGAGATAGATGTGAGGAAAGTGTTTAAGGAACATTTTGAAAATCTGCTTAACATTGGCAATGATGAAGAGATGATAGTGGATACTTATGGGTTTTATGGTTCAAGAAGTAGGTATTTTGGGGATGAGGTAATTGGTAGAGAGGAGGTTGAGGAATGATAAATCAGCAGGTATAGTTAGAATTACTTGTGAAATGATCGAAAATGAAGGTGAGATTGTTATGACTGGATGTGGAAGTTGTGTAACAAAGCTTTTGTTGGGGTGTAGTTCCAAAGGACTGGATGAGAGCAGTGTATAAGGATAAGGATAAAGGGAGCTGTAGAAGCTATAGGATAATTAATTTATCGAGTGTTGGAGGAAAAATATAAGCTGGTATTTTGGTTGAAAGGGTGACTGAGGTTTTGATTGTTAACGAACAAGCATTTAGATGTGGTAGAGGATGTGTAGATAAAATTTTTACATCCAAACAAATAAGAGAAGGGGAGGAAGCATTATTCTGATTTTATGGAATTGAAACAGGCGTATGACAGGATTAATAGGAAAGTTCTTTGACAGGTGTTAATATGGTGTTGGTGGTTGGCTCCTGAATGGAATTAAATGTATATATGGTGATAGTGAAGTGTGTATAAGAATAAATTGAGTATAGGCTGAATGGTTTAATATTAATAGTGGAGTGAGGCAGGAATGCGTCGTCTCCATGGCTCTTCAATTTGTTTATGGATGGGGTAATAAAAGAATTTATGATACATGAGATTGTTAAGACATGGCGAATGGTAGAGAGTGGAGGGTACTTTGCTTATATTTTACGCAGATTTGGTTTTGTGTGGTAAGTCTGATGAAAGTTTGAGAAGATTTAAAAGGGATGATTTGAAAGTAAATGTAGTTAAGAGTAAGGTGACAGTGGTGGGTGAGGAGAGTCCGTAGTGTGAAATCATGTTGGATAATAGGCAACTGGAACAAGTATCTGAATATAAATATTTAGTATATATGTACAATGAAAAGAGAACAGATGATGTAGAATGTAGTAGGAAAGTTGAGAGTGGTAGGAAGGTGGCTGGTGCAATCAAAACGTTGGTGAATGCAATGAAACGAAGTCTTGAGTGTGCTAGGGATTTACATGAGTGTGTTACCAGTGTTAATGTATAGTAGTGAAACCATGGCGTGGAATAAGGTATAAATAAATCTAAGGTGCAATCTGTTCAGATTGGTAATCTTAGGGGCATATTACTGTGAGAAGCAACTTTTTTTTGGGCTTAGGTCATGTTCTTCTACTTTAACTTTTGCTTCCGGTACATGTTTGCACACCCCACCTCCAATCAGTGGGGAGCCGAGGGATAAAGGAAAAGAAATTTAGCTTTTTATAACTAGATTTTTTATTTTGTCTATAGTAAACTTGAAGTTTATGAATCTCTATTAATAGATATTATATTTAAGAAAGTAATTTTGATTTCTTTTAAATATTTATTTATAGAATCAAATTTGGAAAACCAGCATATAAGTGTAGAGATTGTCGAACAACTTGTCATATGGAATGTCAGTATGCTGTACCCTTACCTTGCATACCAGTTGCCAACACTCCAGGAAATAAAAATTGCGCAGTGAGTACTTGATATTATTATTTGGTTTGCTATTTAAAAATAAATGGACATCACGCCACTCAGTCTCTTTAACTTATAAACTTACTACATTAAATACAAAGTTAAATTACCATTTTATTAAACAAATATAAATTATCTTATCTATAAATATTTTAAATAAAAATTGGAAAGATGTAGTAAACTATATTAAATCGCCATATCAATCCCCATTATTTTGATTTTGACTAAACGAGGTCAAGTGTATAAAATTTCTTATATATAGAATAATTAAAAGAGGTTAGAGGATGTAATAAAAAATCACAGAAACCTTTTGTCTTTAGGGGCTGTTCTTTTTATCAATTTCCATTATTTGGAATGGCTTGGCCAATAAATCTTTTAATTCCAAGGAGCTCTTGAAAATTTTTGTTGAAGGCAGGGAATGGATAAAGAAGTTTAGTTCAAGACTTTAAAACGTTTATCATCATCATCACCCACCTTCTCTCCCCAAGACTGGAGGTAAGGTGCGTAACATGCACCGGAAACGAAAAATAGTTAGAAAGAAATGAGGAAATTACGAAAAGAAAGCCCACGCCTTACCGCCCCCCTTTATACCTTTTAATGAGAACTTGTCGCAGAAAGAAAATCCACCCTAGGGACCGCGACGGACCCGCACTATGACATCTCGTCAATGTGGGTCTCATCCCTTGGTCCAGGTGGGCCACAACCATACCCCTCACAAAACCTAGTCATTCACTCCTATTATGCACCTTTCTTCTCGCCTCTGCTAAACTCGCATTTCTCTCCTCCAGGCATTCCTTTTCTGACCCAATCCACTTTTTCTTCGGTCTCCCAGCTGTTCTAATTCCCCGCACACTCAAACTTTATACATCGCTTAACCAACCTGCTATCATCCATCCTTTCCACATGACCAACCATCTCAACGTAGTTTCATTTAATCTCTCATTTTACCCTTCTTCACACCACACAACTTACTAATACTAAGTTCATTCCTATTTTATCAATTCTTCTCACACCTAACATGCCCTAGAATGTCCATCTGAACACATCTGTACTTTGTCCTTACCTCTTATTTCAGACCATAGTTCCTCACCTACTATACATTAACTATACATTAACACAGGTACGGTAACCAACATACCTCAGTAAACCTAGCGCACTTCAAGACTAATCCCTTTAACTCACCATGATCTTAATTGCACAGCCCACCTTGCTACCTTCACAAACTTTTCCCTACTTTACACTGCATCATCCTTTCCCTTTTCATCCAACATATATTCTAAATGATTAAACTCAGACACTTGTTCCAGCTGCTCACCATCTAACATAACTTCACCGAGGACTGTCCTCACTCACAGCAATAACCTTACTCTTATCTACGTTTACTTTCAAACCCCTCCTTTTACACACCCTGCAAAATCTCTCTACCAATCCTCTCAAACTCTCTTCAGATTCGCCACACAAGACCAAATCATCCGCAAATAATAGGTAGGGCACCCTCCACTCTATGATTTAATGATTTAATTTAAATTGTCATCCTATGTTGTTCAGTAGGATATTTAGTTGCTATTTGTTAAAGTTTTTCTTTCTTTTTTTTGTCAGTGATGCATCTTATTTTAATTTTTATTTTGTCAATTTTTTTTTGTGTAAGTTGTTAATTGTTTTTAATGCAGAGTTCTATTGCTGATTTCGCTCCCCGTATAGCACCAATGGTTCCATCTATAATTGTTCATTGCACGAATGAAATTGAAAATCGAGGTTTAAGTGAAGTTGGCGTGTACCGAGTTCCAGGAGCCGATAGAGAAGTTAAAGAATTGCGGGTGAGTAACACTGGAAATCATTGATATGGTTATCGAAGAGCAAAATAATTTGATTTAGTTACGCAAAAATAACCATGCTTAGTAAAACGTTAAAAATCTAAGTTTTGCATAATTGAACCAACCTTCGTATAATTTACTATAGCAATTAATTTGTTTAAACCAATTCTCATCTTTACATTTGTATGTTAAGTAATCTGCGAAAAGGATTCATGTAGCATGATGAGGTTGATTCCTTTTAGTGCGTAAGAGTCCAATTGTAATTGAATTTCATGAAGTGGTATCATTATTTTTCTTAATGATTTTGATTTTTTTGTCCAGGATCAATTCATCAAAGGAAAAGGGATACCTAATTTGGCCAGTATTGATATCTATGTAATATGTAGCGCAATTAAAGGCTTCCTTCGTGCCCTTAAAGAACCTATAATTCCCAGTAGTCAATGGAGAGATTTTGTGGCAGCTACTGAGAAAAAAAATGAACATGTGAGTATTGCATAGTTATTTAAGAAATGCTATTAAAAAAGATTAACTTGTTATATGAAAGATTAGATAAATAAAATTGGACACCTAATTGTCATTGGAAAATGTAGGACCCTTTAACTTGTATTGAAAATCTATAACACTTGTAGAAAGTGAAAATGTAGGACCCTTTTAACTTGTATTAAAAATCTATAACACTTGGGATAACATTTGTTAAGTTTTTATTTTGCTAGGCTATTGACCATTTGCGAAGATACTGCTATTATGACTCTTCCCATACTCAAGATTAAGAAAAGGTGACATTTCTTGTAAATTTCTTAATTATATTTCATCTAGCGCATCTCCTCTAAATTCATTTAGCCATTGATTTGACAATAGTATCTAGACTATTTTTATTTTCATACTGAAACTCGTGTTTGTCATTTTTTCAAATGGATCTTGGAAATGCCACAACGTAATAGAGACACATTATCATGGGTTGTGTAAATTTGATATTTATGTTTAAATATTAATTTTTATTAAATTTAAATTAATGAATTAATTGGCATTTAGAATGATGATGCCAAAAGTATTGTTGCTTTTTTTTGAGAACTTAAGATTTCTTCTCTGTAAAATAATAATAGTTTAATTTTGGTATTGCCTTTATAATCGAAATGAATAAAAATAGTAGGCTAAGCAAAGTATACCATTGCACAAAATTATGGTATCAACAATTAGTAGTGTTGGTGAGTTTGGTTAATGAACTATGTGATATAGCATAGTCTATTTTAGAATGTTAAAGTTTTTAAAGTGTTATAGATTTGATTGAATCTAAAAGGTTTCAGGATTAGTTTATTCACTTTTTTACTAGTAAATGAAAATTTTTATTTATTTATTTATTTATTTATTTGAAGGGTATCGTTGAGCCCTGAATGCAAAATGCCAGCTACCAATCTTGCGAAGGTCTTTGGACCGACTCTTCTTGGATACTCGGTTCCAGATCCAAGCCCAAACATTGTTGTAGAAGAAACGAGAACTCAGCAGAAAGTAATTGAATTGCTGCTTGAAATTTCAAGTGATTATTGGGGTACATTTGTAACTGTCCCAGAGGAGTCTGTTGAAAGCAGATTTGCCAGCCCGGAGAAACATTTGAACTCTGGATCGCGTCGCAGGTCGTTGCTCTCTTTCACTCCTCTCCAGCAAAGGTATTATTATTATTATTATTATTATTATTATTATTATTATTATTATTATAATTAAGACTATCCAATAATAATTAAGGTGGACTGGGTATTCACATTCACAACTGCGGATATTAGCCTCAGTTCACTACCCGCATCTGCGTACACTGATAGCGGATATCATGAATCGCCTATGATTAAGAAATGAGAGCTCAAAATCCAAATATACAACATGCCAGTTATTAAGTTTCAAATATTAATTAAAGGAAAAATAAATAAATAAAAATAATAATAATAAAATAGCCTCTATATAAAAAAAGTAAAAGCAGTAAATAAAATTAAAATAAATATTAAAGTGGCTTATAAAAAATTATGAAATGAAAAACTTTCGATAAAAAATGAACAATTAATAAACATTTAAAAAGGTAAATTATGAAATAAGTAATAATATAATTGTTGCATTTCTTTTTATATTAAAGTAGAAATACAGATCGAGTTTACAACCTTTTCCATATTGTTGGTGGTTGAAGAAAGAGGTTGGTTGGGTGCATGAGAGTTGGGCCCATGGCCATGTTCCTCTATCTTTTAGTATATATTTCCTCTTTTTATTTGCATTTATCACCACCTTTCACGGAAAGAGCCCTTATCGAGGAGTGGGTGTGGAAAATAATACCCATGTTTACCCAACCTAACCCAGGTTAGCACAGACCCAAGCTTTAGTTTGGGAGAGATTAAATTCGGGAGGAAAGGAAAGATTGCAGAGAATTCCGCAGATGCAAAAGAGGGGAACAGATTTGAAATGAGTAGAAGGATGGAGCGTCGAGTCGTCAGCATATGAACGAAAAGGGTTAGGTGAGCAGCTGAGACGATCGTTAATGAAAAGGAGGATTGTAATAGGAGAAAACACAGAACCCTGGGAAATACCCCTATTGACGAGGAAGGAAGATGACGACGTCCCATCAACATCAACAGATAATGAATTATTTGAAAGATGGCTAGATAAAAGTAAGAAGAGGAAAGGAGGAAACTAAGGAGTGGAGTTTGAAGAGCTGTGATGCGTGACATACCTGGTCAAATGAAATACCATGGATATGTCAAGCGCCACCACAAAAGACTCCCTATATTACTTGTGGGAAGAAGACCATAATTCTGAGATTAGATAATACATCTTCAGTAGATCTCGAGCGCTGAAAGATATAATGATGGTCATAAAGAAAGAATGGGAATACTAGATGATAGAAGAATTGTGGGTTGAGATAGTTTCAATGATCTTTGACAATACAAATAGAACTATAGAACGATCGGACCAGAGCTGCTTCCTTTCTTCGGAATAGGTGTGACATATGCTCACTTCCAACACTGAGGTAAAGTGCTAATATTAGGGCACAGAGTATAATTGAACTAGTGACGGCACTAGCTCAGAAGCACCCTCAAAATTTGCTTACTTTCTTGCCTTCTTAACGTTCATAGACTTCTGGAGACCTCGCACCCGATCAAATGTAATCACGGGTAAGGCATAGGTCATCTGAGAGGAGGAGGATTGTCGGGGTCGTTCGGATTTGATGACCTCATGGATCTGTATGAGAGGACCCCAACCACTTGTTGCTGTGTGCATTGAAATCCCTTAAATTGATTACCTCATCATAATAGTCTTGATTTTTGATAAATGATATGCTTTTTAATCAAATATTTGTAGTAACTTAAAATAATAGTAACCTGTTGCTAACTCTTGAAACCTAAAACTCTTTTATCCGCATCCGCGGATATTGAAAATCTCTATCCGGTCCACCTATAATAATAATAATGAAATCCAAGATGTAAATTTTAATGATGAATATACATACCTTTTTTTTCATAAACATCTTGATATTTGTATCATACAACTTCAAAAAGTATATGTTAATATATTATCAATACAAATGATATTTGTGTTTAAAAGATATTTAAAGAATTGGTGTTTGAACTATTGTTATAATCCTTTTAAATAGATGACTCATTTGTTATATTTTTATTTTAAAAATTAAAATGAAAGCAAATATTACTGAAGTTTTCTAAATTATTGTTTACATTTTTTTTTCAGGGACTCAACCCCTCTGAGAGGACACAGAAAGTAGTCAAGATAGTTTTTGAGATTTTACGTATGTTGGTTTTTTACTCTGTAACATAATTTTGATATTGTACTCTGGTACAAATTATGAAGGGTGCTTCATGGATATTATCTAACTTTTAAATTTTATAACTCCTCATAAAATTTAAATGCATAATGTATATTGTATACTCTCTTGCATATATATGCTCATATTGTCATTTTTGGGTACAAAATATATAGGGTGCTAGAAGAAGGCTGTATCATTACAATGCTTCTCCAAATTCTTTTAACTTTGCCTCAACTTCATAATCATGACACAAGATATTATAATTTTTAAGTCTTCTCTCTATTATTGTCACTTGGGTACAAAAAACCTAGATGTATAATATATAGGTTAGAATAAAATACTCTAAATATAAATATTCATGCAGAGCATTGTAATGAATCGCATAATCATGTCAAATATTGAAAGTGATGTACATCAAAATAGTTTTAAGCTAATATTTTTATAGTATATGTATTACCTTTATATAATCTATTTTTACAATAGATATAACTAATCTTTTAAAATTTTAAAAAGTTGGATGTTTTGAAAATAATCTTTTAAGATTTTAAAATGTTGGATGTTGTGAATAGTTAATATTTTTTGTCTAAATTTTATAATTTTATATCGTTATTCAAATGTAAATTTCAAAAGTTTTTTTCATTGTACATAAATGCTTATTATTATTGCTTTAAATATTGCTCTAAAATATTAATATTGATGATAAATCTCTTATATACTCTTATAATATATGTAAGCAATGCATGACTCAATTGATATTAGATTTTATAATATAGTTAAGCTTAATAAAGATTCCCAGTATTCTTTTTTTTCTTAATTTCATTACCGTTTTATAAACAGTTTTTCCTATCCTCTGGTGGGCAAAGCCCAAAGCCCAAAAGCCTACCCAAGTCCACCAGAGTTGGGGGGGGGAAAAAAAAAAGTTCCTGAGGCAGATCCTATTTAAACCGACATCCCCAGATATACAGCGTTTGAAAGTATGTAGGTCAAAGGTAGTGTGTTCCAGATATTACCAGTGGAATGTATTTAAGATTGAGAACAGAGGTTAAGGATGAGACTGCTTAGAAAGGCTTGTCGCACGAACCATTCTCAATGGAGAATGTATGGGATTGAAGAGTTCAGAAAAGCAGTGTTCGTTGTAATAGTGATATAATGAGAATAATGATTCAACAATTAGACGGGTAGAGACAGACTGGAGACAGTTAATAAGACTAAAAACCTTAAGACTACCTTTTCAATGAGAGTAGAACCACCCCAGATGTGCGAGACATACTCTATACAGGGGTGAACGGCACCCCTATAAAGAGCAAGCAACTGGGAGGGTGTGAAGAAATTCGAAGGAACCTCAGAATATTCAACTTCGTAGAAGCTTGTTTAGAAGGAAGTAATGTGATCCAGTTAAGGTAACGAGAAAAAGAAACTAATTATTAAGGGCAGACGAAAATTATGTCGAGTAGAAAGATGGAAGAACTTGAGTTTTTGAGGCATTTAAAACAACCTCGTTCTCAATGCCCCACATTAATTAAAAATTCTAAAAAGGTAGGTTAGTCGTTGTAAGGCTTGACCTCTTACCGTAAGCTAATTGTTGGGAGGGACGTTGGCATATGAGTGGATAGGTGATGAACTAATAGAAAGGTCATAAATGAAAACTAGAGTTGGGGATAGAATAGAACTGAGGAACCACCATTTTTACATTTAATGGGTGAATGGTAACCGCCTTCAACAGCTGCTATCGAACAGTCGGTAAGGAAATCAGACAGAGGGGTAGATACTGAGAGAGAAGTTTAGAAATCGAAGCTTTGTGTCAATCTATCGAAATCTTTCGACAACCACCGCCACAGCGAAGGATTCACCGAAATGTCGAAGGGAAGAATGCAAAGAATAGGAAGCTTTTTACGAAAGCCATACTGGCGATCAGAGATGACAATAAAAGAAATGGTGTCTCCAAATCTTTTTGTTAAGGATAGATTCGAAAACTTCAGAAAGAACAGAAGTTAAAGCGATCTGACGATAGTTTGAAAGTTAAGAAGTTTCCTCTTTTTCGGCACAGGATTAATGAGCGTACGTTTCCAGCAAGAGAAGGTCGTAGTAGTAGTAGAAGGACAGACGGAATAGTTTACCAACACAGGGTGCAAATTCGGAAACTCAAATTTTGAGAGCCATATGGGGAATACCATCAGGACCATAAGCTCCGGGAGATCAGATATAACATCTTTAGAAGAAATTACAATACTAGGCATAAATAATGTCTAAGATGGAATTAAAAACAAATATGTGAGCGAAGATCTCGGCTTTAGCTGAAGGTTAAACGGTAATTGTACCGTCGGAAGATACTGAAGAAGGAAGTAAAGATATATATTGTAAAATGCCAGATAATATATATACTTATATAGTTAAAAATATATATATATATATATATATAATATGATAATATTTAATCATAGTATTATATAGATTTTAATATTATATTTTCTGAGTATCTATTTTTCTGGTATTTCTGTTATTTATTATACTTATATATCATTATATTTATAATATTATATATATATTTAGTATATACCGATATATATTTATTGATATATAATATTAATATAATAATATATATATCATAATATTATTTAGATATATATATATATATATTTATACTATTATCTTATATATATATAAGATTCATTAAAAGTTAAAAATTAATTATCGTATATAATATATATTAATATATATATTATTATATATATATTATAAATATATATATATAATATATTATATATATTACTATATATTAACCTATATTATATGAATATAATATATTATATGAATATTACATAGAAAATAAGATATCTAAGATATCTAATTTTATTCATATAGCTTATTATAAAAAGCAATTATTTATTATATATAATATTATTTATATTAATATATTTACTATATATTATATATATATATAATTTGGGCCGTAAGTCCAACTAACGTCCTCGGCTTGATGCCTGGTTTCGTAATGGATGTAATGAGCTCTGCTGGGAGTGGTTAGCTATTGCCATGGCCTGTATTGCATTGCTTGCTCTTTCAGACCGCTCGGATGTTAGAATAGACCTTCAGGGTAACAGGATCGGGAAAGGATTGGACCAGAAACATGAACAGCTTTTAATTAGGATGCTTGCGCTTAATATGCGACAATTAGTGTGGCATGAGGAGAGATTTGAGTGTGAGGAGGGATTATGGATGGAATGCGGAGATAGAATGAGAGGTGTAAGAAGAGGAGAGTATGGAGGGGATATGTATGAATTTAAAAGTAGAGAGGGCTCCGGAAGCAGGAGTAGAGCTATGTATGGCGCAAGATGTTCCATCATCGACCATAAATTAATCTGGATAGATTGCTAATGCACTTTATAATCAAGGGAAAGGATATCAATTTTACCATGTCTATTCATCGGCACAAGACATCAGAAAAGGAAGAGCAGTTCATGGGATGATGGAAGAGAAGTTGAGAGGCGAAGAAGAGAGGAAGTATTGTTGGCTGATTGAGGATTTCAATGCAAAAGTGGGGAAGAAAAGAAACGAGGTGGAAAGAATAGTGGAATAGTATGGATAATAGATATGGAATATTGAAGGAAATGTTGATAGATTCCGTTTGTAAGGGAA
The DNA here is from genome assembly GCA_015478945.1 of Trachelipus rathkii. Lineage (NCBI taxonomy): Eukaryota > Metazoa > Arthropoda > Malacostraca > Isopoda > Trachelipodidae > Trachelipus > Trachelipus rathkii. Next base: position 12,101 of record JABUQX010040064.1, on the reverse strand, counting down.
GGAAAAGATCAACCTGAATGGTTTTTTCCAGAGCGATCAAGTTAGGTCCGCCAAGATACTAGATTGGAACAATATCGCAGAGGATTCATCAGAGGTTCTTTATAGATACATTAATTGTTGATAGTATTCTAATAGGAATCTAAAAGTGATTGATACCTGGAGTAACAATAAATTCGGATCAAGGATTGTTGGTGACAAGTTGCAGAACAGAGAAAAAGAAAGTATGTAAAGTGAATCTGAGATGTGTTACAAGGAATGGATATATTGAAAAAATAGCCAGACTATACCATTGGAGATAGAGAAGATGCGGGATTATAAGAAACCGATAAGAGGTCAGCAGAAGAGATCTGGGAAAAGCGGTAGGATGACAGGAAAATACACACCGACGGTGGTGGATGAAGTGAAGCGCATTTAAGAGAAACCCCGGTATTGATGAGAATGTGGTTGAAAATAGAATATAGAAAGGGTTCAATAGTGGAGGCAACGAAATGAAGCCAGAAGAATGAAGAAGGCGGGTACAAAGAAGGCGGATAATGATGAAAATGTCAGGCAGGAAGAGATTTTTAGACTTTCAAACATAGGATCGAAGAGGAGATGTGTGTATCCATCAGATGATAAGTAGATGGCTTGGTGGAAATCAACAGTATAACAGGAGATGCGAGAACTTCAGGAACTATTTATGTGATTTGATGAGCTGTATGGGGAGAATAGATATTGAAGCGAGGGGAGGATGAGGAGGGGGATATCCTGTGGAGAGTTGTGGGTGGCTCTGGAGCAAGAGAGGAATGGAGAGGAAGAGTGGTCAAAGGTTTAGAAGTGGAGGGGAAGAGGAAAGAAGAGTTATTCTGAAACTTGTTCATGGTTTGGGCGATGTGAGTACAGATGGGTGGAATCAGTAGTAGTTAATATTAGGGAAAGGATACAGGAGATGTAAAATACAGGAGTATCTTGTGGACAATGCGAAAAAAATATGAGAGAATTACTAAGAGAAGGCTGAGATGTACTAGAGCCCAGGATCGGGGAGGGCAGCAGTTAGGAAAAACAGAAGCCAGCGGATTCCTGTCGCTGAGAATTACATTAGAAATGTATAGTTACTGATCTGATAAAATTTTTATTATGCCTAGGGAGCCTGTGGAGGTGCTAGGAGAGAATATGCATGGATAAAAATTAGAGGAGCGGAGGTTTGATGATAAGAATAGTTTAAATGTAATTAAAACAGATATGAGATAGAGGATGGTTTGAGGTTGAAACGGGAGTCAACAGAGAAGCTGTTGTCACAAGTTTTGTTGGTGTGCTTTGATTGTAGTGATAAAAAGGCGGAGAATATAAAGATTTGGACGGTGATTATTCTGGCATAGCTAATATTGCGTTCTGGCCCGAAGGATATGCTGAGAGAGGTGTAACCGTTTTCTGAGTAGTTTAGAGAGAAATGTCTGACTACATGAACAAGAAAAGATGGTCAGTTTAGTAGAGAGGAGAGGTGAAGTTTAGATGATGTGTAGTAACTAGAAAGCAGAGATGGTGTGAGAAATGTAGATAGGGTGGAGTATTTGGAAAGGAGGAGAATTCTACTGTATGGGGCAGAGAAATGGATGTACTACCACAAGAGAGGATAGTTAGAATACCCCGTCGTGGTGATGTAGTATGTGAGATCCGATAGTGGGAAATAAAAGACCCAAAGTAAACAAAAGTATAGAGAGGGGTTTGGATGAGGGTTTATTAAATTAGATGATGCAGCCAGATTGAGATGGTGAGGACTGGAGGATGGAGGACGGGGGCCATGGAGATGGGGTGAAACCGACATGCGACAAGACCAAGAAGACCTAGAAGAGATGGAGCTCGGTGGAGACTCATTGAGAACATTATGATGCGCGTCCCCCGATGCTGGACTGAGAGAGAGGATCCTGGGGATAGAGGAAGAGGATAGAGGAAAGGTAGAGAAGAGAGAGCGCTGCCCACTGACATCTGTGTTTACCTTCTTGGAAATATCATATAGATATATATTATATTATATATATTTATATATAATAATATATATATATATAATATATTTATATATATATTATATATATATACTCGCAATAACGGTCTTTGGGACGGACCTCGCCGTAGTGAAAACGCGGTAACGAATAAGCTTTTCTTATTGCTCGCGACTGCCGGACAAGCAAAACTTCTTTACGATTTATTATTGATTAGTGTGAAATACGATAACTAGAAGACAAACATGGAAGAAAGAACGAATAAAGGAATACTGATAGTGCCATTCCTGTATATTAGTGCTCATTTTACAACTGAAAAAGAAATAGAAATAAAGTTTTAAATAAATATTTTATATTTGAGGATGCATTTTTGCGTCCGTCATTACAATGGACGGCTACTCTTCATCATTGAATCTAAACAACCGCTTGGCCTTGCAGAACGGTAGATAGTGATGTAGTTGTGTAGAACTGAGGTTGATTTGGCAGGCCAACGTTTCAGTGAAGTTTCGATGGTCTCATGCATTGACCAACAAGAATGTCTGTCTACTAGAGTGCCTGTTCTCTGAGTGAAGTGCTTATAAATGCATGGCATGTTGTATGACACACCCCAATAACATTTGAAATCTTGAATTTGATCTAATGTGTTTTGGGCGATGGTCTGTTCGTTCGTGCATTCGTTTCCTTCCTCACAACACTGAGTAGTTAGAGCGCGTGTATGCGAAACGCGTTAGCGAGTAGCCGGTATTGCGAGGTGCTATGTGTATATATTTTTATATATATATAATTATAATATATTATATATATAATTATATATATATTATATATATATATATATATAATTATTTTTATAATATATATTATATATTTATATATTATAATACTTATTATATAACTATTCAACAACATCAAGAGACAAGGGCTTATGTCCAACTTAGCATGAAATATAATAATTATATGAATATAATTAATAATAATAATCTAATTTATAATAATATATAATATATATTAATATAATATAGTTAATATATAATAATATAATAATAGATTAATCATAATAATGAATAATTAATAATATAATATATAATATAATAATATTAATTAATATAATAATGATATATATAATTAGACATAGAACACGACTAGCCCCCAAAATAGTTCTCCTATTGTTGTAGTATAAATATTTTTGTATTGTTTAGGCTAAATCGGATAGCATCAACGATAATAATAATGATGTAGAAGCTTTGATCTATTCATAAACATATAGTTTGTCATGAAAGATCTGTTTCGAAGGCCAGCACTATAGTCTGTAAGTTTTTGTTTTTTTATTGTGTTGGATGATCCACTGCCAACAGACTAGAGTGTTGTATTTAGGAGATCTGTTTTAAGGCATCAATATAATGCTACAAGTTTTGTAAAATTTGTTTTTGGGATTATTCTCTACTTAGGTGATCAATGGAGTCACACGTATTAGAACGAATACGTTTGAACGGTCACTAAACCTATTTATAAGTTAGGTAAGAGTGTGGAGACTGATCACCGATTTAACGTATACGTTCACGTGAATCACTATATATTGTTCGGCCCCGATTCTTTTTAGATGATTATTTTACATTTTACCAAATGATTGAGAAAATCAGTTTGATTTTATTATATCATGGTCACTTTTAATTCTGTGTTGATAAAGTAGAAATCGAGTGAATTTGAAAGTTTAAAGACCAATTTATAGGTGTATGTCTATGTATGTTAACTGTTCTGGATTTAGTCCGATTATTTTGTCGACCTGTTTCCATATTTGATAGAAGCATTCCACTTTAATTACATGCAATTGAGATTCTTTCCAATTGGGTTTGATATTTCATGAGAAAGTTTATGTTCACCATTTCGTGTTACATTATTTAAATCGTATCTGAAGAATTACCTAAAATCAATATTGTCAAATTAATTTAGTATTTTGAAAACATAAATTTTCTTCTTAATCTTCTTGTTCTAAAGAAATGGGATATCTGTTCACCGAAGTCTTTGCTCTTATGCTTCCTCTCATTTCCGTATTAATTTTGGTTGCCTTCTTTGAATTCTTTCAATTTTTTCGAATGTTCTTTTGATTTATGAACTCCGAAACTCTACTACTCAGATGAGGTTCTAACTATGTTTACTGAAGGTATATTTATTTTTAGATTTATATTCGAAGTTTCTGGCAATAAAATCTACAGATTTATTAGCTTTCTTTTGTTTTTAATCTCCAAACCGACTAGCCTAAAATTTTCTGCTATTTAAACTTCAAATAGAAGAAGAAAAGAAGAAGTAGAGAGAAGAGAAGGAAGAGAGAAGAAAGAAGAAGAAGAGAGATTGTGTTCTAATTTCATAATTGTACAGTACTGGCTCTAATTTTATAAAAATTCACACCAGAAATTATATATATAATTATATATATATATTATAATATATATATATATATATATTAAAATATATATATAATATATATGATATATAATATATATATATATTATTATATATATATATATAATCATATATATAATATAGTATAATATATATATCATACTATATATATATATATATATTATATAATTATAATATATATATGAGACATAATATATATATTTATATATATATATATTTATATATATATATATATATATATATTAGTATTATATATTATATAGTATATATAAGTTTATATATATATAATATTATATTAACTTATAGATCTATATATATTTATATTATAATTAATATATATATATACGTTATATATATAATATATATATTATATATATATATATAATAGTTAATAATTTATTATACTATATATATATATTATATATCATATTTATATATTATATATAACTATATTATATGATTATATATTTTATATATTATTATAATATATTATATATATATTATATATATTCTATATATGATATATTTAATATATATTAATATATATTATATTATATAATATATATATATATTATATATATTATATTATTATTATATTATATATATTATATAGTGATATACTATATTTATATATACCTGTCCCATGAATTGCTCATAGTTTGAAAGAGAAAACAACAAAATCATAGCTAGTTTTCCTTGACGAACTTTTTCCAGGAACTCGGAGTTTAGTTTGAACAGTGCTAAGATTTTGAAATTACTTTTCATGTCGAGTTCGTAGGTGATCCTATAGTTATTATAATATTATAATTTATAATATATTATATATAATATATATTATAATATTTATATATATATATATATTAATATATATATATATATATATATATACTTTAATATATATATATTATATATATTTTTTTATATATATATATAGATATAAATTATATATATTAATTATATGTATATATATATATATATATAATTATATAATATATATATATTATTTAGATTTTATTATATAATAGTAATATATATATATTATATATTATATTGATATTATTATATATAGTATATATATATAATTTATTAATAATATATTATATAGTATATATATATATATATAATATATATATATTATATTTATATTATATTATATACTATATATAATATAGAGAGAGAGAGAGAGGAGAGAGGGAGAGAGAGGGGAGAAGAGAGACGAGAGAGAGAGAGACGAGGAGGAGAGAGGAGGAGACTCAAAATCAATCTAGAATTAAAATTCACACATGCAATTAAAAGCCTAAATCTAGATTACAATTTAAATATTTATCGTTGTAATTTAATTTTTACTAATTAATACTTTTACTTTTTTTTTGCGTGATAATTTGGCGTTTTTAATAATTGACAGAGAGAACATCACGATGATGTAGCTTCGAAAAACAGAAGGATTTTTTGTGTACAGAGTCAGTACGTAGAAGAAGTTCCCATGACTTTGTGAAAGTCATTGATGGATGTGAGAAAATTCGAATTGTGCCAAAACGGCGTGCAAATCTGTTTATTAACAGTCCAAAACAATAGATTAAGTCATTCGCTAAGGAAGAAAGCTATTTGCCCTTTCCCCGAATTCATCCTTTTTTTAGATATATATATATATTATATATATACTTATATATAGTATATATATATATATAACTATAATACTTATTCATATATATATATATTTATATATAATTTTTTTTTTCTGCCCCTAGCCAATGCCGCCGCAGTCGGCATCCTCCAAAGATCGCTTGATTATGTGATGTTCAAACTGCTCTGGGCCTGATTAGTTGGCAGTCTAGGAGAGATGAGACACGTTCCCGAGAGCCTTGTTGCATTTTGCGCAATTTTGACATTGGTCTTGGTTTTGAGTTATAAATCCTGTATTGTAATATTGCAGTTTGGGTGGCAGTTTGTTTATTTGGTGCCAAAGAATGATTGTGATTGTTAAGAAAATGGGTGAGCCTGCGGCAGTGAGGCAAGTGGTGGATGTTATTTAGTGTATTGTTTGTATGTGCGTTTTCTTAATATTTTTAGTATATCTTGTCTGTATTTGTTTTGTATAAGAGATGTTGCCCTGTGAGTTAGCGGTATTAGGATTTTGTTTGTATAATAAGGCTGGATAGGATGGAAGTTTTTTTTACTGTGTTGTATGGTGTGAAAGTGCCCCGTTGCTGGGTGTGCGTGTTTTGTGTTTAGCGCTAGACTGATTGTACCTTATTCTTCAAATGGTTTATCTATGTTAATTTTTGTGTATTCTTCATTGTAGGTTGTTGTGGTTGTAGTTGAGCAACTGTACTCATATTCATGATTCTGAGTTGCTTGTTTTAGGGGTTTTGAAGTTTCTCATGTTTCCTTGGTTAATTAGATGGGTGCGATACAGAAGTGAGCGTAATTAATGTTGAGGAGTATGTTTGTGATGGTGGATGGATATTTATTTACTGTTGTTAAGTATGTATATGTTTTTATTCTTTTTTTTCCAGGTTGTCACCATTGTCCACGCCAAGCCCATTCAAGGAGGGAGTTAACTTCACGAAATTAACTAACGTAATTAAGCAGTGAGCAGCGCGGGCTTTAAGGGAGGGAATTAAACTTGGTAGAAAACAAGAAGATTGAGAGAATCCACGACAGAAGGTGCAGGAAAGAAGGACAGCTCCGCAAGGCGAACTATTCTGGAGTTGCTAATTCAACACAAATATATGCCGACCACGCACCCCATGTGTGTTGCTACGAGTGGCGAATTAAGGTGGGGGCGCCGGTGGAAAGTTCCCTCCGATTGCCGCTACTACCTATAGAAAGAGATTAAAGCAACCAACATGCCGCGCAAGATAGGTGTCAACGTAATAGAAGTCAGACAGTTTATGTCTTTGGCCTTTGACTCGACCATATCGAAACGCCGATGAAGCTGAGCCCATATTGAGAACGTACTCCATACAAGGCGATAAACGCTCGCTGGAATAACTGACAAGAGGAAAAAAGTTTCGCAGCTTAAACAGAACTCCCAGTTTTTTGAGGCCCCCTAGCAACTGGTGTGATGTGAGGTTTCCCAACATTTTTTTGTTTATGGTATAAGGAAGGAATGTTATTTGTAAACAGGGAGAGAAGGAGAACCCGTCGGAAGATGATAGGAGTATAAGGAAGGTGTTTTAGGAGAGAAATTTGTAGAGTTGGGTTTTTACAATATTAATCTTAAGCAAGGTTTGGACGACCCACGAATTCTATCCCATCAAGCCGAGAATAAATCCGGAAGATTAAGACGAAAGTATTTTAGAAGTAAAGAGTGCAGAATTTTAAATGGGTTGAAGATGAAAGGTTTGAGTCGATTGCATATGAGTGGTAGAGTAGGAGTGCAAATGAAAGTATTAATTGATAATCAAGAATAGTTAAGGATAAGCAGAACCTGAGGAACACCACTAGTTAAGAGAAAGAATAGAAATTGCCCACACATAGGCGATATTGACGTTTGAAAGAAGTAGATAAGTAGCAAAGGAGGAGGGAATCGAAGGGGAGCTTGGAGAGCTGTGACGCGTACCATACCCGGTATGCTTTGGATATGTCAGCGATGCCCCGCAGTTAGCCCATAGATTCCTAAGGAGGAAACAGTAAATCTTTAGATAGAAGTACGTAACCGATGATCCTCGGCGCCGAAAGCCGTATGGCGATCGGAAAAAGGATGAGTCAAATAGGTAAGATGAAAGTGAGAAGGAGTTTAAAATATTACGATTAGATAAGTCAGTATAGCTATGGGCGATAGATAAGGTCAGAGAGGCTTACTTTTTCGGAATAGGTTGGACTATGCGCGCTTCCAAACATGAGGGAAAGTTGATAGTATTGAGCATAGGAATGTATGTTGAACGAGAGGAGGGCCAGCACGGAGCCACTCCTAAAGATCGGGAGGAATGCCATTACTGGCATCCGCCTTACTATGTTCTAGTATTCAGACCCATGTCACCGCCCGATTAAATGTGATCTAGCCCAAAGCATAGGACACCTGAGAAAAAGAAGGAGGAGAGAAGAGGAATGCCAGATTGTCAGGGTTGAATTAGGGAAATAGGGAGGAAGAGATTGGCTTTTTCTTATAAGTGCAACCAGCACCATCAGATCGGTAGGAGAGAAAGTAGATTTACATAATTGTTGGGTGTTTTTGGAGAGCAGAAAGATTTGTTAGTGAGGAGACAAGGGCTAGGCCACTTTCGTTGATGAAAATCTCGCTTCGCCTTCTTAGAGTATCCCTGACACCATTGTTAGAGGAATAGGATTAGAGAAATGTTAGGGAACGAGAATTTTTCCACCCATAGCATTATCTCTAGCTAATGGGCAGAGTATCAAGTACGATCGACGCTGGATGTATGGAGAGAGAGGTTAGTCGAAGAAGAATGAACCCTATCTTCCATCACGATTAAGTCCCACTTGGCAGAGGCCGTAGAAAGGTCACAGAGAGCAAAGCATCATTCCATTATGTTAGCTAGGAAGCACGCAAGCCCCGTTGCCGATCAAGTGCAGATAGGAAGCCACAGGAATGGAGTGTTGCGAGAGAAGTATTAAATTAAGAGATATAGGTTGTGGGTAGTTTCCCGTAGAGCGATGAAAGAAAGGTCACTAATAAAGAAGGAATAGAGGTGATTTATAAACGAAGAGTATATTCAAGAATTTGTTGGGATGACCCGGAGTAGTATAGACTCTTAAATTGTTTGCTCGATCGTTGAGTTAATGCTGAATGATTCCGGCACTCCTCACCTCAATCGTATAGAGGACCCCTATTCAGTGTTGTATGTACATTGAATCCCTAAATAGGATTCCCAAGTATTGGATGAGAAGATATAGCAGTCTCGTGGACGTGTATGCATTTAAAACAATGCCCTGTAAACTTTCATCAGCTATAATAAGCACAAGATTTTTATTGTACTTAGAAGGAAGAAAATTTTAGCCACAGTAACATTGAATTAGGATTAGGAGATCACGACGATTGTGTTATACAAGGGCCCTACTCACTTAGACGAATTACGAAGAATAAGTTTGTGATACATTAAACGAGTTAGAGATGAATTCTTACCATCTGAGTCTAGCAGAGAAAGTTAGGGATAAGTTAGGAGCTAGGTGGTATTCACGGAAGCAGAGTTAGGACTTTAGCGCGGTGTTGTGAGTCATAGAAAGCCACCCTTTACGCAAATCTTGCCATAACACACGACCACCCACACACGACCACACACCCCACAAAACAGGAACAAATAGCCAAAGCAGACAAAAACAAGGAAATTGGGATAAATTGATCATACGATAAAACTAAGTTAAATGTCTTGTTTCTATTTGCTAATGTTGTTATGTTTTTCAATCCATTGTTTACTTTAGATATGGGTCCAGTGTTAGTCCAAGATTTTTGGGTGTTTTTGTTTATTGGATAGCTAATTGTTTAAAAATTTGGGGTTTGTAGTCCAGTTGAGCGTCTAGTTCTGTGTATTAGTTGTATGGTTGATTTGTTAGGAGTGAGACATTCTGTTGCGTTAGTAAGTTTTGATTTGTTAATGTTTGTTGAGTCGAAGAATTGGTTGTGTTAGGTTTGTGATGTGGTGTTGTATGGTGATTTATTGCGTAGTTGTAGTGTATTTGTGTAGTGTTGGTGTATTGTAGGGTGACTTGAATGAAATTAATAGTAGTGGCATGAATTGCTCGTTGATGTAGCCATTTTTAATATTTACTGTTGTGTTAAGAATATAATGTATCAGATAGCATGCTGTCTCCCTGTAGAAGTCGAGCGTTAATTATTTCCTTTAAATTAGTATGTATTTATTGTACTTTTTGTATGATTGTATTGTTTGTAATTTTATAACGCCTGTGGCGGGCTGTACAGTAAATGTTTTTGATGGGGTTGAGTTTAGCTGTCAAATTATTGTTGATGGTAGTTTGTGCAGAGCAGGTTGTGTTGAGTGGTTTGCTGGAATCGTTTGGAATGTTTGTTTGGGTATGTAGGTTTATTATGTTAGTGTATGAGGCTTTCAAGGAGTTATTGGATAGCGTGAATTGGACGATAGGTGGGGTTGAGGGTCTTTTCTGTTTAGTTCTGGATGATGATTGCTCTTTTCCGAGTGGTAGGGATAAAATTCTTGTTAATGAACGGTTGTATATGTGTACTAAATGGTTAGCGGGTTACCAAGTGTTAAGGTGTTTATTTGAAATATTGTCAGGGCCTGTGGCTGGGAGTTTTTAAGGGATTTTTTTATGTGTTTTTTATGTATTTGTTTATTAATTTTGTGCTAATTTCTTTTTTTCTTTTGAGGGATTGGGTTTGACAAGTTCATATAGATTGGAGAATTTGTATTGAAAATGGCTGAAGAGGAGATTTTGCCTTTTTTTTGTTTTTGTGGTTGAGAGTTTCCGATTTTATGGATTCAGTGAGAGGAGAATGGTGTTTTTGCATTTTTCGAATTTTTGTGTCAACATGTCTATTGTTGTTGTTCCTTCTGAAGATTTTTTGTTGGAAATGTTTGAAAGTTGTTTGAGGTGTATGCTTTTGATAGGTTTGTGATGTGTGTTTAAATTATTAATTGGGTTATTGTTTGTTGTGTTGTGCTGATTTTTTAATTAGGTTACGTGTTTGATAGGTTGGGATTCACCTCCGAGGTGGGAGATTTCCGAGAGATTTGGTTTGTAATCTCTGTATTATTAGGCAGTGTGGTGAGATATATAATGGTTTATTAGATTGTGTGGTTTTTTGTTTATATTTTTGTGGAAGGTTGTTTTTAGTGTTTCGTTTAGTGCGGTATTGTGCATAGAAACCAAACGTGTGTGGAACATAAACATACAGGAGGCATACTTTGGAGGAGACCCGGTTGCGATCGGTTGTAACTTGGGGACCCCCCCCCCCCGGTGTGGCCTCTCCATTTTTTGGATTTTGGGGTGTCGTGGTGAGAATGTAGAGTTTATATTATAATTATATAAGTTATATATATATATATATTTATATATATATATAATATATATATATTATATATAATTATATATTACATATATAAAACTATATTATATTATTATACTATATATTATATATTATTACTATATTTTATATATATATATATTATAATATATATATATTATAATATATATATATTATATTATGTATATATTTTATATATATTATAAATATATATATTATATGTATATATATATATATATTCTATATTATAATATATATATTATATAATCTATATAGTATTATGTAAAGTTTTCAATTAACGGTTACTGAAAGCTTTATAAGTCGTTGTGCCACATAAGTTGCCATTTTACCTTATTTTGTTTCTAACCATTTCCCGGTTAAATTTCTAGAAAAGGGAACGTGATTTTTCGGGTTAGCAAAACTGACAACAATTTTACTTTTATAAATAAGTTCAGCGAAGAAGGTTTGAGGACGACCATCATATTTGAAAGAACATTTACGAGAGATTGGCACTTACATATATACAGCATATATATATATTATATTATTATTCTATTATTATATATATATATATATATATTATATTATAAACTTATCTATATATTATATTATATGTATATATATATAATATTATATAATAATATTATAAAACTATCATATAGTATATAATATACTATAACATTTCGTAAATCTGCTTTTCCTCTATTCATTCGGTGCTCTGTTCATAACTTCCAACTGAA
>JABUQX010040063.1:0-28102 GCA_015478945.1 Trachelipus rathkii | reverse complement strand
ACATGATACAATGAGGACTTATAACTTATTGTACAGAAAACTATAGTTTTTATTACTCCACGATCCGACATTGGTGAAATAAATATCCTGCATCAATTAATTAAATACTTGCTTCCGATAAAGAAAAAAATAAGCATCAATGAATCAAGTGTGATTTCAGTCTTATAATTAATAAGGACCAAACAGATAGAAAAGGACCGGAAAATTAACTGTGAGCTTCACTAAATCACTTACCAAATTTCTTGGTCACTTTTTCAATTAAAAGTAAAGGAAGGACACTTTATTGTTCCTATTCAAGTTTTTTCCACAAGTTCTGCCATTTCCTAAATAATAAAGGAAAATTAATAAATTTAGATTGATTAAGAAACTCGTAATTGCATGAATATGTAATATTTAATATGAATTTGTGAAGTTTGACATATTTTTAATTGATAATATTTTCTCTTTATTCTTCAGAATTAATTATTATTAAATTATTTATTATTATGTTAGGTTTAGTATTTTTTTTAGTATATTATTTTATTATTATTTTATTATTTTTATTTATTATTATTATTATATAGCGAATAAAAAAATAAAAAAAAGTTTCCTGGAAAATTGCAAAAAATTGAAATAATTTGTTTATATATTGTGACATCGATTTTATTATAAGTATTCACAAATGTTAAAGTAAAAAAATAAATAAAACCATTTATTAGGCCCTGGTGAAGGGCGGTGGATTTTGGAGACCGGGCGTAAACTTTGGATAAAAGATTACTAAGTGTTAAGAGAAAATTATTCGCGTAATTTGAAAATCCACGAAAATTCTAGAATACAAAAGTGTGAAGTTTGAATTTTTTGTTGATGTAATTAATGATGATTTGAAGTTTTTATATATTAATAAAAAGTTATGCAGTCTCACTGGCATAGCCCGATACTAGGAGGGAACTACTCTAGGTAATTGCTACCTAGGATCCGAAAGAGAGATCGAACCCGAGCCCTTTGTTTTGCGATTCTGTCGTTCTACCGATTGAGCAACAACGGCATGTGTTCAAATTTGACTAATGTAGATTATTTAAAATAATTTATAGTATATAAGGTATAGGAGACATTTTTTTTATTATAAAATAAAGTAAAAGTAAAATTAATTAACGGTAATATGGAATTGGAGAGCAGAATAAAATTAGCAAAATTTCCGCAAAATAAAAAAAAAAAAAATTGGTTACAGAAGTGTTAATTAAGCATTTTATAAAACATTTATAAAATCTTTACATAAAAAAATAAATAAATAAAATCTTCACGCCAATGGATCATCAATTTAAAATATTCTCTCTCTCTCTCTCTCTCTCTCTCTTCTCTCTCTCTCTTCTCCTTCTCTCTCTCGCTTCTCTCTCTATATTATAATATAATATAGTATATTATATATCATATATATTAAATATTAGTAATATATATTATAGTATTGTATATATTATATATAGTATTATAGTATAGTATAGTTATATACTATAATATCTAATAATATATTTAATATAATATATATAATATATAATACTTATATAATTAATATTATATATATCAATCATATATTATTATATATATAACTATATTATATAGAGTAATATATATAATTATATACTTTATATATATTATATAATAATATGATATACATTACCCTTATATTTTTTGAGAAGATAGCGAATAGAGCATAACTCGCTTTTTAAAAGTACATAAATCAACACTACTAAATTTATCTTGTAACAGTTAATTAATATGCAACTAAAAGAATGCCTTCAGCTTCAATCGGAGATTTAAAGTTCCTTTTTCCTTGTGCCCGGCAAACAGCGTGGATTAACCTAATAGTAATGATATATATATATATTATATATAGTAATAATATATATATAATATATAATATGATATATATATATAATAATATACTATATATATATTATATATATATTATATATATAGTATATTATATAATTTAACTATATTATATATATATATATTATAATATATATTATATATATATATAATATTTATATAATATATATAAATATATATTAATATATATATATATTATATTATATATATATATATTGATATATAATATATATACAGGATAAAACCGGTAAAATGTGAATACCTATACGAAGTGTGAAAACATTAAATCATTTTTCTTTATACTTTGTTTTTATTATATAAAAATGTTTATTTTTTAAGTTTTTCTTATTATTTTCATTTCTCTGTCAAGTCAAGGAAGATCAACATCGTACTTATATATATTTAAATTTCTATGTTAAAAACTTAAACAGTTATTTAGAGAGGAGCAAGTCAGTCAGCTGTATAAAATTCTGCTAAAAAAAGAATTTAAGTGTGAGAGATTAATCAGAAAAGTCACGCTTTATTAATTTTTATTGTAGGATTTTAAAATATATTATAGCTATTCACTAGGTTTTGAGTACATACAGGTCTAGAAAGCCAACAGACGAATGAAAATGCTCAAGAAAATACGTGGAGAATGCTTAAAAAATATTGACCAATTTATCTTTACTCCATTCCATTCAGTATATGCAGGTCTAGCAAGTCATTTGACGAATGAAATTGCTCAATAAACCGTCTGAACGCGTTAGAATTATATTAACAATTTATCTTAATCCATTCATTCATCATAAAGGGTTCCTTTACGGAGTTGGGAACCATTGCCTTTACGTCAAGAGTTAGTGGTTGTTCAGGTAACACGAAGTAGTGCTCAGTCATACCAAACGAATGCATCAAGCAAGGATTGAGCTTCCAACGTGCGTCCACAGAAGCAATTTTTGTGGCCTTCGGGAAAGAGTCTGAAAAATTAAAAGGAGTTAAAATGGATTTAAAGATTATTTTTATTTTAGGCTATAGGGAAAAAGAGGCTAAAATACAAAATGGATTAACAGCAATTTTTTTAAATTACTATTTTTTAGCCCTCGGAGGTACAGAACAGTTCAAATGTTCGTAGCCAGTGCACCAATTATTGTGGTCCCAAAATTTTTTTTTGCTTGCTGGACAAATTTTGACAAAAACGAGTGTTCAAACTATACTAATATTTAACTATACTAATATAATAATAATTGAAATATTTAATGTTCATTTTTATTAAAATGTTATGTAAAAAATATATTATTTGGGGGCGTTATTTACACAATCAAATATACAATGAAATTACAAAATGCACCATGGGTTGGCCACCATATATCTGTTGTCTACTGTTTGTGTGGTGTTTGTATGGGTTGTGTGGTTATGTGTTGTGGTAGTGTGTGTGTTTGTTTGTCGTGATCGTTGGATAATATTCCCGTAATAAAAGAAGATTTTTAAAAAATATTTGGAAAAAACATGTATATGCAAAGATGAGCATGCACTAAATGTTAGTAAAATATAATAATGATAATATAAAAATAATAACAATAATAATAATAATAATTTAATAATGAATAATTAATAATATAATAAGTAAATCATAATAATCAATAATATAATAATATTATAATAAATTAATAATAAAATATAAAGATAATTAATTGAAAAATAAATAATAATGGTTGATAATAAATGAAAGAAGAATAATATAATAAATAAATATAATATAAGTAATAATAATAATCATAAATAATAATAATTAATATAATAATAACTAATTAATATTAATATAAAATATAATAAAAATAATAATAATCAAATTAATTATTAATATAATAATATAAAATATATACATAATAGAATTAATTCTAAGTAATATATACTAATACTAATACTATATAATAATAATAATATAATATAATAATAATTATATAATATATAATAATAATAATAATAATAATATAATAATAATATATAAATATAAATACACTTTTTATTTTATTATTGATTTAATTATTATTATTATATATATTATATATTTTTATTAGTTTTATATTATTATTATTTTAATTATATTATTAAGTGAGTTAATAAACTTTCATATCAATTTATTTGATGATTTTTATTTTTTTATGAGTATAATTTGTTTTATAAATTGTTAATATAATATGATTATTTTTTTAAGATATTTTATTTACCTATTTTCACTCGATTTTAGTTTCCTATAGAAATAAGTGAGAAATTTAAAAAAAAAGACATTTAATTTCAAAAGCAATTTTATTTTTAGTAGCATTTAATGATGAAAGTATTATATGAATTTTTATATTATTATATATTTATGATTTTATTATTGTATATATATATATAATTATTATATTATATATATAATATATTATAATATATTAATAATATTATGATATTATATGAGTATTTTATATAATATTATTATTATATATCATAAGATTAGAATTATATATAATAAAGTATAATATAATATTTAAATAAAATATAATTTTGGGATGTTTGTATAATCTATTAATAAATATTGATAAGAATATAATCATTATATAAAATAATACATAATATAATAATTATTAATAAATATAATATATAATAATAAACCTCTATTGACTGAAGTAATAACTAATTATAATAATAATAATAATTCAAATATCTTTCAAAATAAAGATTATTTATAGAAATAAATAATTAAGTCATATAAAAATAATAAATATATAGATAAAATAAAGTAATTAGAACCTTCAAAGACTGAAATTAAGGACCACTATGCTAGAATATATATGTTTTCCCCAGCTAAAATTATTTTAAATTTATTTTAGAATTGGAAATGGTTTAATAGGTTTTTATCTACCAGATTTTCAAGCATTAATATGCTTCTTTTAATTACTTATAAATTCCAATATTAAACTATAGCTCTAAATTTTAATAATTATAATTAAAGAATATTCAGATAAGTAGCAATTTATATATATATATATGTATATATATTATTATAATATATTATATATGTGATATATAATATATTTTAACATGAAATATTATAAATAAATTATAGAAAATCTTATATGAGTATATTCCCAAAATACAACACATTGAGGTAGAATATATAATATATATATATTAATTTATGATATTTATAATTATATAATTATATTGATATAAATTATATATTTTAATAATATATTATAGTCTTATATTATATATAATAGTATATATATATATATAATATGATATTATATAGTATATATATATATATATATATGTACATAATATATATATATATTATATATATATAGTATTGATATATATATTTATCATATATATTATATGTAATATATTATATTATAGATTTATATATTATATAATCAATATAATTATTTAATAGATGATATAATATTACGTGTATATATATATAGATTTTAATATATATTATTATATTATATATATATTAATATTTATATTATATAATATATATTAACTATAATATATAATATATATATAGTTATATATTATAAGATATATATATTAATATATTTATAGTATATATATATATACCGTTTATATATTATATATATATACTATATTTATATATATATATATACTATTCTATAAATATAATATATATATATGTTATATATATATATATATATATATATATCATATATATATATATATATTATATATGATTTATTAATTAATAATGATATGTATTATATTCTATATATATATAAATATTATATTATTATATATATATATTAATATAGATATATAGATTATATATATTATATATATATATATATAATTATAATTATTATATTTATATATAATATATATATATAATTAGATAATATATATTATATTATATATATAATAAATATATTAATATAGATTGAGATGAATTTCTAATTAAACGTTATTCAGTTTCTCGAACATGTATAAATGTAAAATAACTTTTACACGACGTTAAGAGGAAACATTAAACCATATGTTTTCTAAGCATGTGTTGAAATATATATTATATATATATAATATTATAGTATATATTATAGTAAGTATATTAGTATATATATATATTATATAAATATTAATATATATATTATATAGATATACTATATATATATATGATATATATATATATATTATATATATAATTTATAGTAGTAGTATATAATATATAAGATATATATATTATAATATTTATATAGATTAATATTATTATTAATATATATAATATTTATATATTATTATAATATATATATAATAATACATTATATATTTACTATATAAGAAGGAAGTAAGTCCAAAAAAAATTATGATCTATAATAAAGTGAACAATGACTTTACTAACAAAAAATATATAAAGTTTAGGCTGTTATTTCGCGACTTTATAAACCATATAGGTTAAAACGCTTCTGAAGACGGTGTTTCCATCTTCATTATCCGTCGCAGAAGATTTTTCGTTCTACGAGTTGTAGCAATGTACCACGTAATGACAGCAATTTTAGGTTGTTCTATGCACTGAATCACTTGTTTCTTATCAAAAGTTTTTTTTTTTTTTTTAAATTTTGGGCGAAAGAAGAATTAGAAAAGGAATGTTCAGGATTGTAGGGGGAGTAATGTGTAATTTCCCATCGAAAATTCTCACACCTATACGAAGAATGGGCAGGTGTATCATCATAGTGGAGCGGAGTTCCTCGATGCAATTTTTCACAGCTTTTATTTACCAATGCCTTCTTCAAATTTTTCAGTACCGCTTCAAATATAATGCTTTCAAAGAAAGAAAGAATGAGTCAGTTAAATTGCCTCCATTGTCATATTAATCACGTAGCAAATCCTCACAAACTTGAATTAGATATGTCTTGGAAAGTCACTCAAGGGTCACTGTTTTGATTGAATTCTGTACTCTAAAATAAGCTGATTAATATAGGTTTGATCTCCAGTAACAATGGTTTATTGTATGAAGATTCCTATCCCCCCCGTTGTCCTTCTGGTCAAAAAAATCATGGAAATTTTCTGCAATAAGCTGTATTTTTGAGTACCGTTGGATTTATATAATACTAGATATGTCATTTAAATATCAAAATTATCGAATCAGTGAAAATTCCACATCAATGTGCTAACTACAAGTGGCATTTAATAATTTAATCCATTGTCATCTCCAACCCAGTTTTCCTATATCTCAGATCCACGTCAATGGTTTCCGGTCTCTTCGTATCTTTTCAGAATTTAGCCTACTCCTCCCCATCCGTCTTAAACTCTCTTACACTCTCATGAACTAAGTATTTTCTTACGTGCATAAAAATATTAAATTGTTGCTAATTCGTATCTATCGGACAATCATACATAGATGTTTAAATCGATTAATCTCAAAATTTTTATTCCTTGGCAAACGCAACTTCGCCTGTCCGGATCTTTCACTGGGATTAAAGGCTCGCGCCTTCGAGTAGTTATTGGGAATGATAATCTCAACCGTCTCAATAATTATTTCGACCAGGACTAAAGTCCTTTAAAGTTGTTTTTGAGCAGATTGTGTTAGATTTTTTATTGTCAATAAATTCTTAGTTCTGTTGCTTGTAGCTTATTAATGGGAAACATGTACGTTAGATATATTTTTGGTGGTATATAAGAAACTTATTCTTTCTATTGTTATTGTGTGTTGCTGTTTGTTGTTGAATTACGAGAATTATCCCTTGAACTTGATGTTGTATTTCGTTTGTGCGTTGGTTTCTTGTTTACTATTCTTTCTGATTGCTGAAGAAAGATTAATACCTATAAGGGTGTTTACGAATCATTTCCGTCAGTAGCCATTTTTTCACGTACTACACGATACATTCTCGCACTCTACTATCGTTGTATATAAAACTCCTCCTCCTAACCTTTTGGTAACGTTCTATATATTTATATATATAAATATATCTAATTATAATTATATATTATTAAATTATATATTATATATTTAATTATATATATTAATATATAAATATTATTTTTAATATATGTTTACTATCAACGGCGAAGGTTTGGGTTCGAAACCCAGCATGAGAGAATAAATGGATTCTTATTTTTCAAACTATGATATGTATACCGTTGTAATATTGGTATATATATATATATATATATATATTTTATATTATTTATAAATTTTATATATATATAGTTATAAATATATATTATATTATAAATTATATATATATATATAATTTACTTTGTTGCCTCTGCCAGCTACGAGAAACGGCTATATCCGAGATATTGTGTACCACGAGGGTGACTCAGAGATCCGTAGAAATAGACGTGGTAAGTTGGTCTTGATGTTTCTGAGCACCGGCTGTTAGTATGAGATGTCCTGCGTAGTTAGTTGGAAAATATTATGTTGGTAATGGGGAGCGCCTTGCGATTTTAAATTTGTATTTTGATTGAGAGGTGTTGCCCCCGAACGGAGGGGGGACAGATTAATGCGGTTTACGGTTCAAAGTTTGTTACCTGGGGATAAGGTTAGCGTATTTGAGTTGTGTATATTTTGGCTAGTGTGCAAATTTTCTTGAGAGTTACAATTGTGTTTGCAATATGTTTAGTAATGGAGTATCGGGAGGTATCTATTTATATGACAATATATATATATTATTAATATTAATATATTTATATATATATATTATTATTTTATATAAATTATATTGTATAAATATATACTAATTATATATATTATATTTTAATATTATATATTTAATATAATTATATATATTATTTAGTATTATTTATTAGTTTATATAGTTTATATATATATAATAATATATTTATCTATATATTAGATTTTATATATATAATATATATATATACTATAATTATTATATATATATATAATACCTTATATATACGTATATATTATATATTATAATATATATATAATTATATATTTATATAATATATATTTAATTATATATATATAGTATATATAATTATTATTATGTATTTATTTATATATATTTTAATAAATTTTAATATATATTATATATATTATTATAGTATATATATATATATATTAATATTTTTATATAAGAATATAATATATATAACATATAATAGGAAGGTAAAGAATTAACTGCCTTTCCGGATGAACCCGCAATGTGCGACTGAGGACTGATACGTTGCGTTACGACTGACTTATTCCTCCAAGCCAAAAAAATTGGATTCAAGAACAGTATAAAAGCAACGAGTCACTTCAGGCGACAGCACCAGGTCCGCTGTCTACCCCCGTCATTTATATTGTAGATGTGTACATATGCATATGTATCTAATTATGTAGATGTTAAAAAAAAACATATAATAGGAAGAAAAGAATTAACTGCTTCTCCGGGATTGAACACCGCCAGTTCGACTGAGGACAATATACGTTGCGTTACACTGACTTATCCTCCAACAAATACTTTGGACTCCAGCAGTTATAAGCAACCGAGCTCTTACAGCGACATCACCAGGTGTCAGCCTGTCCTATCCTCGTTCTTATATGTAGATGTAAATATGCATATAATCGCAATTATTATAAGATTAAGAAAGTAACATATAATAGGAAGTACGATTAACTGCCTTTCGGATTGAACCCGCATGTTGCGAATGAGGAATTATACCCCCCGTGGGTATACGGACTGAGCTAATCCTCAAGCAAAAACTTGATTCTGAACAGTATAAAAACCAGGTCCTACAATGCGTAACCAGATGTCATTTGTCCCTTTAACTCGTTCTTTTTTAGTTTTAATATTGATAATAATCGCAATTATCTATAGATGTTAAGAAGACATATAATGCAAGTCAAAGTAACTGCCTTCTCGAATTGAACCCACCGCATGTGCGATGGCGAAAATTACCCGTTGCGTCGATGAGCCTATCCTCCAAGCCAAAGACTGGATTCAAAGAACGTTATAAAGCAACGAGCTCCCATTCATCGATATCACAGTGTCCAGCTGTACTATCCCTCTTCTTTATATTGTAGTGTTAAGTATTGCATAATAATCGCAATTTATCATGTTAATAAAAACAATAATAGGAACAAAAATAATTCGGGGATTCGGGATTGAACACGGCCTTGATTCTTTCTGTGAAGACTGCAGAATATCTCCAAGCAAAAAACTGATTCAAGACAGTTATAAAGCACAGAGCCCTTCAAGCAATCACCAGTGTCCCAGCCTGCCGATCCTCGTTCCTATACTTGTAGATTTAATATTTGCATAATAATCGCAATTATATAAATGTTAAAGAATGAACATGTATAACTAGAAGGTAAAGAATTTACTGCCTTCTCGGGATTGAACCACCGCATGCTGCGGGACTGAGGACAATATACTCGATGCTTTATAGACTGAGCTATCTCCAAAGGCCAAACTTGATTCAGAACGAGTTATAAGCAACCAGTTCCCTTAAGAGCACATCACAGGTGTCCAGCCTGTCCTTCCTTTCGTTCTTAATTTGTAGGTGTTAAATATGCGATAACTCTAATCGTCAATTCATATAGATGTTAAAAGAAAAAACATAAATAATGGAAGGTAAAGAATTAACTGCTTCTCGGGATTTAACCACCATTTGCTTATTGAGGAACAAGTTATACCCGTGCGTTACGATTGAGCATATCCTCCAAAGCCAAAAGAAACTTGGATCAAGAAACAGTTATAAGATCAACCGAGCTCCCTTCAAGAGACATCACCAGTGTCCAGGTCCTTCCATCCCTCGTTCTTATTATTGTAAGTTAATAATTTGCATACTAATCAATATATTAAGATGTTTATAAGAAAGACATTTATAATAGGTAACGTTAAAGAATTAACTGCTTGCTACGAGGATATGAACACGCGCCATGTTGCGACTAGGAAATATACCCGTGCGATTACGACTGAGCTATCTCAAGCCAAAAAAACTTGGATCCAACAGAACAGTTATAAGTCAACGATCCCTTCAAGAGCAGAAATCACACGAATCCTGAGAGGCAGTTTCTTTTACACTTTCCTATTTTATTATTTTCTTTAACTATTTTTATAAATTTGCCGATTATTTATCAATATAACATCTCACCAATTACGAACGAGGAATGTTAGGTAACAGTGGACACCTTTGATGTCGCTTGCAGGAGCTCGTCTTGTAAGACTTGATATCTTGATTTCAGTTATTTGCTTGGGGATAGCTCAGTCGTAACGCATGACGGTATATTGTCCCAGTGCAGACAGCGGGTGAGTTCAATCCGAGGAATGCATGTTACAATTTCTTTACCTTCCTATTATATGTTTACTTTGTCTTAAATTTATATAATTTCGCAGATTTATTTCGACTAATTAAATCCTACAATTTAAGAACGAGACAACAGCTGACAACTGTGAGGTCCCCTTGAAGGGAGCTCTGTTGCTTTGATACTGTGCAGGAGGTAAAGTTTTTTTGGCCTTGTGAAAGGGATATCCTCTGTTCTAAACGCACTACGGGTTATATTGTCTCAGTAGCACATGCGTGTTCATCGTTACTGAGTAAGCAGTTAATTCTGTTACCTTCCTATTAATGTTCTTTCTTTAATCTTATATATTGCGATTATTATGCTAATATTTAAACATCTTACAATATAAGAAGTAGGATTAGGAACACGCTGACACTGGTGATGTACTCGCCTTGATAAGGAGCTCAGGTTGCTTTTTATGTACTGTTCTTGAAATCCAAGTTTTTTGGCTTGGGGATTACTCATCTTAACGCAAAGGTATATTGATTACCTCCATTACGCACATGCCGATGATTCAATCGGCGGAGAGCAGTTTAATACTTTACCTTCATCTATTATATGTTCTTTCTTTAATCTATATAATGCGATTATTATGCAATATTCTAAATTTACAATAAGCACGAGATAGTACAGCTGGAAATCCTAGTTGGATGTCCTTTGAAGGAGCCAGGTTGCTCTATAACACATGTTCTTTGAATCCAGTTTTGGTTGAGGGATAGCTAGTGAACGCATTTATATATTGTCCTCGGCCGCAACATGGGGTGGTTCAATCCGCGGAAAGAGAGTTTTAAGTCTAATACAATTTGCTTACTGTTCTTCTTTAATATTTATATGAATTGCGATTATCTGCAAATTTAAACTCTAATATAAAGAACGAAGGAAGACAGTGACACCTGGTGAATGTCGCTGAAGGTGAGCTCGGTTGCTTTATACTGTTCTTATCAAGTTTTTATGGCTTTGGAGGGAAATAGCTCGTCGTTAAGCGCACAGATACTATTTGTCCTCAGGCGCACATGCGGGGTTCAAATCCCGGAGAATGCATTTATTATTTACCTTCCTATTTATATGTTCTTTCTTTATCATCTTATATCAAATTGCAATTATTATGCAATAATTTAAAATCTCATATGAGAAGAACGAGGATAGACAGTGGACCTGTAGTCGCTGAATGGACTCGGTTGTTATCTATAAATGTTCTTGAATCAGTTTTGGCTTGGAGGATAGTCAGGAACGCAAGGGTATATTGTTCAGTCGCAACATGCGGGGTTCGATCCCCGGAGAATGCAGTTAATTCTTTACATTCTTATTATATGTTCTTTCTTAACATCTATATATAAGTGCGATATTATTTCAATATTTACATCACATTATAAGAACGAGATAGGACAGTGGACACTCTGTGATTTTTTCGGCCCTTTTGGGAAGGAGAGCTCTGTTGCTTTTTTAACTTTCTTGAATCCAATTTTTTTGCTTGAGGAATAGCTCAGTTCGTAACAGCAACGGATATTGTCCTCAGTCGACGATGGCGGTGGTTCATCCGGAGAAGGCAGTTATCGTTCCTTTCTATATATTTTTTCTTAACATAATAATATATTTGCGTATTATTATGGCAATATTAACAATCTAATATATTATATATATAACATATATATATACATTATTATAATTAATTATATATATAAGTAATATATATACTAATTATAATATATATATAGTATATATAGTACTATATTCATTAGCCCTTAAGTTATCCAACACACGAGATTATTATTAAATTTTATGGATATTATTAATTATACATATTAAACAAGATAAAAACATAATTAACATAAGCTTTCGGTCCTAATTTTCTGGAACCTTCTTCAAGTATTATTTCTTTACCAAATCTGGAAATTCTTTGATGTTAGTTTCTAATTTTAGATTTTGTTGGTTAGTTTTGTGTTAATTTTATATGTAGCTGCAGAATCTCTATTCACTAGAGCAGAACAGTGAGAATCGGTAGGTATCTGGGCAATATATGACGGTAACGTAGTGTCAAGCCCGAAAATTGTAGCAATTAACATAGAAGATGGTACTATTTATATATTAAAATTAAAGCAAAAAATAAGATTTAATGTTGTTTTTAGTCTCCAGCACAGGGGGATTTCAGTCGAACTCTTTTCAAAATAACCATTATATATATCCCAAATATATGAAATATCCAAAATTTAAATGAACATGACAAAAAAAATTAACTGCAATAAAATATTAGAAAATATACATCAAAGACAGATTGTGTAAAGGAAATATTACTTTGTGAAGAAGGTTCCACATTTTAAAAATTTAGAGAAACCCCCGAAACTCGTAATATAATTTGTATTATCTTTGTGATTTAAAGTTAGTTATTTTATTATATAAATAATAAAAAATTGAAATAATAAATATGTTCGAAAGTTGAGCTCATGAAGAATGAGAACAGTAACTAGATACTATAAATTTACAAAGATTTGTAGATATATATGTAGTAATACAATTTAGATATTTATATAATTATAGTTATATAGCTATATATAAATATAATAGATTATAATTATATATTAATATAATATTATTTATGTTTATTAGTAATGTGATATATATATTATTTATATATAATACAAAATTTAGTATATATGATTATTATAGTATATCCCTTTCAGTCCGACTGGTTATATTTAGTGTAGTAGAAGATTATATATATAATTCTTAATCGTAATATAAAACTATTAAATGATCGATAAATTAGAAATCTAGTATTACCGATTATAAAATCGTAGCAGGTTAGATTATATTATATATAATTGCCTGATATATTAACAACTATATTGCCTATGGAGAAGTAAACGATATAAGATAAGGCCCCTCGCTAGTGGTTTAAGGACGAGTGATTATGCTAACAAATTATTTCCAATTACTATAACTTAGTAGTCGGAATATGACAATATATTAATGATAGTAGATGTTCAGCACAGGTTGCTTTGTAATTTATCTATCATTGTATTAATTTTTATTATTATGTATGTTTATAATTTTTTTTATTTTTTTTATTGTTTTTTATTATTTTATAAGGGCTCGAGGCCGAGGATAGAGTACATATTATAGACTAGAGTGTAGATGAACTATAGATAAGTTCCTATCCCCGTCGTCCCCCCGCTGTAGGCCAGAAAGGAACCGCGTGACTCTTTTCAAATCTTGCTATATTTAATACTTGGCGTATTTACTATTTTATGTTATGAAAAAAAAATAATAACTTGTCATGTACATAACCTATTATTATTTTAAGAGATTTCTGTGAAATAATATAATCGAAAAATAAATTATAAGTAGCTAATAATTCTTAGTTTCAGAAAATTATCTAAATTTTTGATTTGCTATAACTACAATACTTTTTATAAGAACAAGTTTACTCCTTAATTATATATTATATATAATATTATTATATATATATATTATATAATATATAATATATATTATATTATACTATGATTATATTATTACATTAACAATAGTACATGGCGACGGCATAACAATAGATATTATATATATATTTATATACTATAATTATATAATATATATATATATTTAAAATTATTAGTTAATAATAATTAAATATTAATATTATTTAATTAACTTATATATGAATAATATATATAATAATTATATTAATATTATATTATAATATCATATAATATTTAATCAATAATTATAGATAATAATTACATTATAATATATATAATATATTATTTAAATATATATATAATAAACAATTATATATTTAATATATATTATAATATATATATATTATATATATAATATTAATATATATACATAAAATATATATATAATATATAATAATATATAATATATATATAGTAATATAGATAATTAATAATAATAATATATATTAGTATATATATTAATTATATATATAATAATTATATATATATATATATATATAGTATTACTAATATATAATATAAAGTCCGCTTATGATTGGGGCGTTCATAAATTGTGCATGTAGTGATAAATGCGATGATAGTTATGATCATTCGATTAAGTCAAATTATATATTAATTATAGATATATTAATGATATTTAATAGAGAGATATCATTATAATATTAAATAATATATATATATATATAATAATATATATATTAATTAATATAATTATTAATTTATATAATAGAATATAATTACATATATTAATATTATTAATATTTATATATATATATATATTATATATATCATTTACTTTATAATATATATTAATATATATATATATATATATACGTAATATATATCTATAATATATATATAAATATATAAATATTTGTTTTATGAAATACATCTTTATTTGATATAACCTCATTAGTGATATGAATTATCCTACACATTTATCTATATATATTAAATATATATATATAAATATATATATATATATATATATTATATATATATTTATAATATCATATATATCATTATATATATTATATAAATATATATATATATATATAATTATATAATTATATATATATTATATATTATATATATATATAATATATTTTATGTTAATAAATATATATTATTAATTATTATAATTATATTATATTAATATATATATAATTATATTATTATTATATATATATATAATTATTACTATATATAATTATAATATAATTAGTATAATATATTAATATATATATAGTTATATATATTATATAATATATATAATATCATTATATTTTTATTTACATTTAATATATATATATAATTCTTATAAAATTTTAATATAAAATCCATATAAAGAATTCTATTATATATCATACACTTAATATAACTTAATATAATATTAATAATTATATATTATTTTTTCTAAAGTAACATACAATATTTTCTTACATAGTCCTATATTAATTTATGTAGTCTCTACATATTTTCTAACTGATCCTCATCTTTACTAAAAGTAACATAATATTATATTATATAAGATAATATAAACTTTTATCTTATTTAATATATAAAATTTTCTAGTATGTAATTATAATATAAATCGATAAATATATTCATATTATTATATCACGATGATAATTTTATTATATTCCTCTTATTTTTTTTTTTTCTTTTATATATATTTATTTTTTTTTTATTTATTCTAATATATTATAAGTATATTATAATATATTTTCTTGATATAGTATATATTAGAATATTTTTATAATATATAATAAATATAATATGAATGTTTAAATTATAGTCATAATATATATATTATATATTTATCAGTCATTTTATATGTTATTAGTCAGTTGAAGTTTATATAATATAACTATTATAACTATATATAATATTTCATTTCTATTAGTATATATATATATATATATATATATATAGTATATATATATTAGTGTGTGTGTGGACATAAATACAATATCTTCTTGAGATAGTTTAATAATCTTAATGTTAACATGTAAGTTGAAATGTATATTTTATTATTAATCATGGAGAATTATGGCTGTAATGTTAATTTCGTATTTGTATGTTAGCTCCAACTTATGGAAAACATTAATGGATGATCCGTCCTTTAGTTGGATTGGATGAGGACACTGAGAATTCGCACCGATTTCTTTGTGTAAATCAACCTGTCGTAATAATGGGTATATTTTAATATTGTGAAATCATTTGGATGATACTATGTTTGGATGATAGAGCTGTAGAATCGGAGTCACAACTTTAAGGAAATTTTGAGACAATGTCTAAAGTTCCATAGTAAATTCAAAGTCAAAGATGGTGTCAAAATGTAAGTTAAAAGTTTTAACTGATGAGGAGGTAGATCCATTGTCGAAAATTCTTAAAGTAGTGTAATCGGATATTTTTTTCTATCACAACGAGAAACAGTAGCACTAGTTTTCCTATTTGTTTATGGTGCTAATAATTTTGCTAAATTCTTGTAAATATTTTGGTCTAAATCAGTTAATTAAGCAACTAGTCCACTACTTCATATTAATTAATACTACCTCTAAAAGATTAAGTTTCTTGATGTATAAAGTATGGAAATTATTATTAATAATTAAATTATTATTATTATTATTACTTCTTTGCCACGATATATTCTATATCTCTCTTCAATATATTACTTTTATTATCTTATACTTCGTTTCTTATTTTAATAACTATATATCTTATAATACTAATTATATTAATCTAATATTACTTACATCTATAATCATCTATAATACTAGTTCTTCATATTAACTATAATATCTATTTATTTATATATTACTATATATATTTATACCCTACGCCACTATCGTTATTTCTTACTATTTATTCTTCTTATTTCATATTTAATTCTTATCCTTCTTATCTATCATTCATATCTTCTTCATTACTTATTTACTTATGTATATATCTATAATATATAATAAATATAAAAAAAATCAAGATTTTTAAAGCGATAAGAAAATATAATACAAAAATAATAATAAATTACTTATATAAAATTTATATGATATAGAATGCACATATTTCTTTAGTGCATTCATAATCTTACATTTTGACATTACTTGATTGATTAAATATATATCAGATCATTTGGTGAGTGTATTCAACTGCGACTGATTAGAGTATATATTTCTTCATTCTGACCGGTTATTGCTATTAGTACGAATAATTCCAATGTAGAGTTTTTGGATGTTTTTACCCAAGTCATAAAGCCTCTATTCTGCCGAATCTCGTTCAGCATTAATTTGCTGAAATACATCTTATTCTTCTCCCTTCTATTCTCCTTCTCCTCATCATTTTGAAAACACTTCTTATCATTCTCCTTAAATCCACTTTCATACTCGTCTTCTCAGCTTGTTTCTACATCTTCTTCTTGCTCCGATTTTTCTCACCTTCGGTTTGGACTTATAATTGTATTTATACTTTTTTCCTTCTTTAATCATTGTGCTGCTTTGTCATTCACTACTCCGTATCTTTAAAGTTAATACTCATTATTCTTATAATATTTAACTCATACTCTGACTGAATTACTTGTCATTATACGCCATTCCTTCTCACTCTTGTTTGTAAATTTATTAACCATCGTCTCCTATTTAACTCAATTTCTAACATTTTCTTTACAGACCATCTTCCATTCTAATAATAGTTCATGAACATTTTCATTCCACTTATTCTTATTCTAGTTACTTTTCATTTATATTCTTTTAGTCTTGTTCATGCCAGACAGGTTAAACTGTTTTTAGAATGAAATGCGTAAGTATAATTTATCGATTGTTATTAATTTTGTAATATTTTATGTCTCTTTCTGTATCTTTGTACCTCTCTGCTATTAATTTTATCAATGAGAAAAGAAAAAAAAGAGGGATTGAACGGTCACATCATTAATATTAGTAGGTATGTTAACAGAATTAATAATAATAATAATAATAATAATAATAATAATAATAAATCTTTTTTATAAATTTTCTTATTTTTTAATTTAATATTATAATTTCTGTAAGGTTATGGCAATCTATATTTAATAATAATCTTAACTATTATTCGTATTGTGTTAGTGATTAACGTTTAGTAGTTTTTTATTATGTGGGTTACTTTTTTTCTTCGATAGAGTGGATTGGTCGAAACTATTCGGTTCTTACTATGTAACGAATGATTTTGGTTGTTTATCGTCCTGTTTTGTCTGTGTGACATTTATTATAGTTTGAGTTATTGCTTGCAGGGTTACCATTTCTGATCTTGCGGTTTTCTCTCTGTATCCGAATTGATTTATTCTATTTTATTCCTGACTGAAGGCTGCAGTATGACGGAGTGTTGGAGAGTCGATGTGTGAGCCGGACAGAGATGTAGGACGATGGCAGTTGAAGTCGGCACTGCGTATGATGGAGTATTGAACGCCAGGGATATCCGACGTAGGAATTGACGAATGATTTCAAGCGTTTTTTAACGCTTGAAGCCTCAAATTGGGGGGTTTTCGAGGTCGATGATGCGTTTTCTGAGGTTTTGGAACCGATCAAACCAAGTCAATAGCCGACATGACTTGAAATTTTGTAAAGTCGATAGATTTTGACGCTTGAGGTGTCCATCTATGAGTTTTTGGGGTCGGGGAAGCCGTTTTTGATGTAGGTGGGGAGTTTGAAACAGGGAATTCAAGTCAAATGATGACATGACTTGGAATTTCATAAGGTCGTCAGATTTTGACGCTTGATGTGTTAAGTTAGGGGTTCCTTAAGTCGGGGAAGTCGATTCTGAGATCGGTAAGGCTAATGAAGCAGGGAATTCAAGTCAAATGCCGACATGCCTTGGATTTTCTCTAAAATTGTTAGGTTTTCTACTTTTGATTGGTCAAATTATGGGTTACTAAGGGTGGTGAGACCAATTTTGAGGTCAGGTTGGCCTATATTTGAGTTTTAGAAGGGCAAGGAACAAGCCTTAAAACCAACACTTTTTTCACCCTCAATTTAGATTTCTAGTTGACTTATCTTCTTCAAACTTGGCTCCCCGTATGAGAGTGACGTAACCTCATCGTAGACGAGGTTACGTCCCCGTGCGCACCCCGGAGGGGGCGCCACCCCCTAAAAATCGAAATGTTCGTAGAAGGTTGAAATTTGGAGAAAGGATTTGGAGTCGGATTTCTAAGAAAGAGTCCGGGATCGGAAATCAGAGGAGTTTGGGAATCAGAGGAGTTGGTATCGGCACCGGTGCTGGGTTAGTAAATATTTGTTTTATGATACAATATTTGTATCTTTATATATGTTATTAAACCCGTAGATCTCGAATATGATGGTTTCAAGATCGTGAGGGGTGTGTAGGGCCCACCAGAATGGGGGTCCCCCGTAGAAATGAACGGAATGCATAAGAGAAGTGGAGAAAGGAGTCGGATTCAGAGTCAGAGAAGGAAAGAGTTGGAGAAAGGAATCTGAGTCAGAGGAGTCGAAATTTGCAACGGCACCGGTGCTGGAGCCCGGTGTGGTGCCGAAGTTAATCAATACAGTTCGTATAGACAACAATGTTTGGTGCCTTTATACATTTATCGGGTTTGTAGATCTCGAATATGATGGTTTCAGAACCTTCAAGGGAAAAAAAATAAAAAAAAAAAATAAAAATAAAAAATAAAATAAATAAATTAAATTAAAATTAGAAAAAATAAAAATAATTAAAATTAAAAAAAATAAATTAAAGAAAAATTTATCAAAATTTTTTATTCTTTTTGTGTGCATATTACTTAAAAAAATTTTTACGTTTAACATACGCCTAAAAGCAAGTAAATCACAGTAAATTCAACTACCATCCAACACCGCTCCCTGTCCATGATGATCTATTGATCTATTGATCTAAAATTGATCTATTAATTCAAGTCATGTTTTTTACTAAAATTCATCATGTTTTACATACCCTATAACGCAGAAAATCAAGTAAAATCAAGTAAATCAAACTACCCTCCCTGGCCCCTCCATGATCATTAATTGATCTATTGATTCAAGTCAATTTTTTATTAAAAATGTTTATGTTTTTTTACATACCCAAAAGCAGTAAATCAGTAATCAGTAAAATCAAAACCACCCACCCTACACCTCCCCACCCCATCTACGTTTGATTAATTGATCTATTGATTCAAGCATATTTTTTATTAAAATTGTTATTTTACATACCTAAAGCAGTAAATCAGTAAATCAACTACCCTCTCCACCACCCTCGAGAGACGAGAGAGACAGAGCCCATGACGAGACTCATGGGATCTATTGAATAGAGCTGAAGATAGATGGTATACATATCAGGAGAGTGCAGAGAGTCAGAGTCCATATTTTGAGTAGATTTGAGTGAGAGATGATTGTGAGTGTGTGACGTATTGAGAAAGAAGTAGTGTAGGTTGTATAGTAATACTGGAGGAGAGAGGAAGAGTGATATGCTAATACCTTAAGTAGAGAGATGATTTTTATCGGAAGAGGAAAGCAGGTAAGAGAAAGATTGTAGAGCAGTAATGAGAATTACAAATACGCGCTAAGAAGAGAGCAGTAGAGAGCAGAGAGTAAATAAGAGGAGGATAGAATGCAAGAAGATCATCTCAACCCTCACCTTGCACTATTAATTACACATTTATATTTTCTCTTCTCAACCTTTCATGTAAGAACCCAGAGTCTTCTCTTGAGTTTTCTCTACTTTCTTATCCTTTTTTGAGTCTCCTTGCTTCTCTGTTTTATCAACTGCGCCCGCGCCCGCCACCTCTAACTCACATTCTTTAGTTATTCAATGCTGCTAACTAATTAGACACACCATAAATTATACTTCTATGTTTACATCATGTATCATCACAAATACACTGATTTATAAATTGATCTATTGTAATCTATTTAGATAATTCATAAGTTCATATTTATCTAATAGTAAGCTATCATTTGATGAATAAACATATAGCCAATAAAATAAAAAGTTCATTTATGGCTGTTAATAATGGTGTTAACTCGTTGATAACGTGAAACAAAGTTTTAATTCATCACATTAATTTAATAAAGCTATAAAAAAATTATACTCACATCATTGAACTATTATTATTAAATATAATTAATAATATATAATAAAGAATATATGTAAGCATAAATACGAACCAACCTAATCACATCTAGACTATTCAATATAATATATCTATATTTCTTAAATACATGATATAATAAAAATTTCTTAAACAATAAGTTCCATAATTAACAACACTAAAGTAACTAACTATATAGCAATGCATAACTAGTAACCTTATTTACTATTATCTTACTAGTAACAGAACGCAATCAAACACAAACTAATAGTTATATTATTTATAAAAGATTATATATACTTAATTATATATATAAACAATATAATATTTATATCATAACCTATTTAGTCTAAATTATATCGATACTAATCAAGGATAATATATTATGCTTATAATAACGTAACAAAAGTTTTTTCAAACATTTAATAAAGCTAACAACAGTGGCTATGCCTACCTTGATCTAGATGTAATGATTTTAAGTGGTGAGCACACCAGCCATTATAGCACTGAGAACCTAAAAGCCTATGAAGACCATCCTATAATATCACGGAGTACATCTTGTTTATCTTTATATAGACCACATATTTTCCCGGGATACATATTTAACACTTACTCACATCAGATATACATGGCCATTGAGCCACTTAGCATAACGATAACTTAATTCACTATTATTGTCATTAAGTCATGAGCGTACTCCAACCATATATGCAAAATAGTTAGATTACTATATTATATTAGATTAATATGACTGGTATTAATGCTGGATATTTGTATTAAACATTTAATATTTTCTATCATAACCTTTGTCTAAGTACATTAATTATCAGAGAGTTAAGGATTTACATTCATAGAGGCGACTGGATTCAGAGTTAGAAAATGGAATGTTAAGATAGTGGAATGAAACACTAACAAAGTGTACCTATGGTTAGGAAATAGTATAAAACAATAAAGTTTTTCCATGAAGTTTGAAATAAGAGACTGTGAGCATCAAGTAAGCATACACAATTCCCTAGTAATCTTTATTCAGGAATGTTTATAGTGGAGACTGCATCAGAATACGGACAGAAACCTAGAACTACAGAATACGTGTAATTAGGGAGAAGATTTTAAGCCCATGAGAACATCGAAGTTTAAGGGAGATTCCAAGCCTTCTCCCGATAACCCGTGTTTACCCACCTTAGGAGATGGTTTATGTTAATTAAATTATAAAGCTGCTAACATTAAACAAAGTTTCCATAAGCGTAACACAGTAACAGTAACCTCACCACGTTTATAGGTCTAGGTAACCAAATATACGAGAGCACATATACGTCTATATCCCGACCTGACATAGTTTCATGTGCGAAGACAGAGTATCTTGTGCCATCTACCATCGGGATATCCTCATCAAGTATGATTTGAAGTAGTGTTGAAGAGTCGGAGAAGTGTTAGCCTGTCTACATAGACATAATTGGTAAAAAATGATTATGTTTACAGACAAAAATGTTATATCACCCATACAGTTTGTAGTCTAAGTTCAATTATGGCATACACGAGCCCTGGGCTAACACCACTTATACATTGCTAAATCATCTACTCTGACCTTATATGACGATTTCAACCCGTAACTCTCCTTAAACATTAACATAGTACATATTTGACAAAAAATTTTCAATCCAACCACAAAATTACCCCACCTATCCCCATACACACCACCACCACTACATCATAATTCCCGCACCCACTCGACACCCCGCCAGAACACCCTACACACATAAGATATACTAATGGTATATAAGAAATATCTATATTATTAGATAAAACATAACAGCAAGTATTTTTTATAAATCACACTACCATAATCAATCACATATAAAATTATAGCTACTTTTTAAAATTAAAATAATCATCATAGTATTATAGCGTAATATATTTTTACTATCTTATTCTCCTTGATTTTAATAAATGACAGTTAAATTTCAAGTCAAATATCATAAAACCATTATATTATATTACGCTTTTTATTTATCTATTCCCCTAACTCCTTCCTCCCACTACCTTTATACCATGAATTATACTATTTGATTACTAATTTATAGAATATATAGTACTATTGATTCAGGTCACATTCTTATCGAAGTATCATAATTATTTCGGTAAGATAAATCATATAGCATAAAACTTAAATTCAAATTATTTTAATAAACATTAATAAAGAGTAATAAATAATATTTGTAATTTATCTTATATTCATTATATTTTTTTATTTATAGCTAATTATAATATTATAATTAATTTAAATATTATATTAAATTTATTTTTTTTTATTTTTTTTAATTATTTTTTTTTATAATATTATTATTTATATATATTTATTTTTATTCACTATACTACCTTTTGAAGGTTTTAACTGAAACCTATCCATATTATCCGAGATCTGCTAAGATCACCATAAATATATATATATTAACATTATATAATTGGGCATACCTACATTTTGATTTGTATGCGAATGTTTTGATTAACTCGGGCATATTTACCTATAGCTACCGCTGATAGAGCTCCAGCTAAACCGTGATACTGGCCGTAATTATTGTCGTAAAGTCATTACCGACTCCTCTAAGGACTAAATCAAGTAATTCCTTCACTCGTAATACAAGTAACTCTTTTTCTCTTTCTCTGATACTCTGAATCCGACTTACCTTCCTCCACTTTCTACCTTAATTAAAGCATTCACTGATTCAATTTATAACTAACCGGGGGGACCATATTACCTATATATCCTATGATCTCCCATCCGGCTGAGGGTTTACTCACAGACACCTATACTATTTCTTTTTATATACCTCATTATATAGATCTTGATCCCATCTAGTAATTTTATGCAGATCCGAAACTATTTATTTTTCGTTGGTTGTCTTTTTTATTAGACTATGTATTAATTAGTAACAGAAGTATGACAAATTATAAATTGATTAGTTTCCATTATTTATGCGTGACTTTTTTTCTATAGGAGTGTGTAAATATATTTATTACGTTTTTAGCAGGTTACATCAGTATTGATCTTTCATTCATTTAATCGCACCTTACGGAGCTCGAGCTAGGGAACCGGGGAAAAGGGGAATTGGGCGCGTTTGGCCGGGGTCAGTGGGCTGGGGGATCTACTTGTCTTCCTCTGGAGTAATTATGCCCGATTCGCCTATGTTGAGAACTGGTGGTTAAGTTTTTTTTCTGTAAATATTTTCTTCGTACCCAAGACTACAAAAGAAAATCATCGATTAAATAAGTCTCTAGTCCGCCCCTCTTTATACAGCCTAACACACTAAATTTTCGAAATCATCGTTGTGCCTGAACTGAAGCGGATTTTACATCAGTAGATTTCTTCTTATGTGCCGTTGGTGGGCAGACGCGAAGGCGTCCTCTCGGCG
This sequence comes from Trachelipus rathkii, assembly GCA_015478945.1. Classification (NCBI taxonomy): domain Eukaryota; kingdom Metazoa; phylum Arthropoda; class Malacostraca; order Isopoda; family Trachelipodidae; genus Trachelipus; species Trachelipus rathkii. The sequence goes on along the minus strand of JABUQX010040063.1, from coordinate 3,001 downwards.
TGTAGCCACGAGATGTCTCTGTAATCATGACCGTACCTTCGTCTACGTCCTTGAGGGGTTACGTGTCATATTAATTATTCACTTTTTATATTTATTTATTTCCTAGGGGAAGACCCATAATGTTTTTAAAAAGAAGATAAGGTCATATCTTAGAATATTTTTTCACTGAAAATTAAGGGTGAGAATAAAGTGTTGAGGTGGTATTCATATTAATTTTTTTTTGGCTTTACTCGAGGAGATATGTTGCTTTGTTCGCTTTGCCACACTTCATATATTCCATGATTGGAGAATACTTTTCAAAGATATTGGTGGATTGGTGCCTTGTGAGAATGTCGCCAAACCTTTTTTTTGACGCTCTCCAAATACTCTCGGGTATTTGCGTGCACCGATCCATTCTTAGACGGCTTAGAGACGTCGCGTCCATAATATATTGACCAATCAATTTAATATCAGTGGTAAAATACACCTAACAATTTATTAAGTAAGTAAAGTTCTATAGGCATGCTGCGGTGACATTAGGTTGAAGCATTTGGTGAAAATTCTCCTGACTTTCATTAGGCCTTAAGTATTATATATTAAACCATGTTATTGATTCTTCTAAGATTAACAAAAAGCAGTGATTAGTGGTGCGGTTTCCGAATCTAAGGGAACCCTCCGTTTAACTTACATCACGTGTTTTTGTTCAAGTCGTTCATAATATTCTGACGACCTTAAATGAAATGTCCCAGAATTGTCATTGTTCACAGTGCATTTGGAGCTGTCTTGTATAGTCCCTGTTTCAAACGCCCCACTTATCCCTCAAAAACGGCTTCCCCGACCCCAAAAACCCATAGATGGACGACACCTCAAGCGTCAAAATCTATCGACTTTACAAAATTTCAAGTCATGTCGGCTATTGACTTGGTTGGACCGGTTCCAAAAACCCTCAGAAAACGCATCACCAACCTCGAAAACCCCCAATTTGAGGCTTCAAGCGTTAAAAACGCTTGAAATCCCGAAAAACGCTGGAACTTGCGGTATAAACGCAGAAAATTGCGGCGAACGCTGGCTCAAACCATCAAAATCGGACTCAGCAGGAAAAAATATACAATCTGGTCAGACGAAAAACCAATATCCCGAAAAACACTAAAAAGCACCAAAAAGTAGCAAAACATTCGTCTAGTGCCGAATGTTCGCCACCCGTCGAAGCACTCCCCTATACTAGCCTACTTATTATGTTATTATTTATTATTATTATTATTTTATTATTGCAATAGATTATTTGCGGCGCTATTATTATTATTATTATTATTATTATTATTATTATTATTATTATTATTATTATTTTTTATTAATTCTAAAACACGAGAACCCATGATTTATTTTATTTACCTTACTTGTTGTTTTTGCCGTTTGTTCACCATATTCGATATCACGTTTGATACATCTAAACAAAAACATAATTAATAAATAATGTCTATAAATAAAAATTAATAAAAAAAAATTCTAATGATTATCACTTTTGGCCTTTGTAACGATTCTGACAAACTGGTCAATTTTGATTTTTTTTTTATTGTGACTTCATTACTGTCCTGCAAGCTCAAGGAGTGACAGGCGAAGTGAACTTGTTGTGGTGATTGTGGTTCATTCCCAAACTCATCCTCTATGGTTAACAGACTTGACATATAGGTCTACTTTTCCTTATTTGAAGGTTTCTCACCAATAAGAGTATCATCAACTGTTGATAGTAAAATTGTTTCTTCAGCTTTCCATAAATAATAGTGTTGGTTATTTTCTGATCCGATTTATTGCTTATCCCACTTCATATTTAATTGATTCTCAGTTGGTTTCTTTCTACGCTTCACTCATAATTCCCGAATGAAGATTGGGACAGCTCTTCAATCTCTCTCTTATTTAATTAATTCAATAAATTCTTTCATTGTTTTTTTTTCATTTTGAATTACCTCTTGACCCCAACTTTGAGTCAGGTTTTTACTTGTCCTGCAAATGTATCATTGACCAAGAATAAACCTCGTGATCTTTTGAAAAATCAATTTCATCACATTTCCTTCTCGAAAATACCTCCTAATTACTTGTCTCCCTCAACGGCTTTTTCGTCTCTTCTAAAGATTATTAACATTCTTGGTCTTCACATACACAAATTATCCTGAAAACCATAAATAACAGTGGATGTTAGGATCTTTTCAGGCTGCTATAACCACAATCACAGTTACTCATACGACACAAGAGTTTGATTTGCTCTTATACTGAATAATTTCTCACATCTGGGTGGCTCTGTTTCCAGTTGATATGTACAGTTACTTTATGAAGTTCGTTCCCAAGGAAAGAATTTATTGCTTACATATTTGCATAAAAAAATGATAATTTTACTTTAAAGACTTACGCATTACTTGTATGACGTCATCAAAATAAAAATAACATTTTGCTTACTAATATGCAATCCCTGACAATCGATGGACCGTACTTTGAAAACTAAATTGATATCTAATTATTATTTAAGCAATTAAATTACGAAAGAATTGAATTTTTAATGAGATATTTAGCCTCACGAAATTATTTAAAAAGTAAATAGGGTAAAATTTTCAGCATTTCAGGCCACGCCGTATTTCCACACTCGTCAAGGTTTTATGCAGCGACGAAGTTCGCAGTAAGAGCCATCACAGAAGGTCTCAGACAAGAAATGCGAGAACTTAAATCGCACATACGAATATCGGTAATATATATATATATATATATATATATATATATATATTATATATATTATATATTAATATTATATAATATATATATTTATATATATATTATATATATATTATATATATATATTTATATATTATATATATATATATATAATAATATAATATATATATAATATATATAATATATATATGATATATATATATATATATATATTATATATATATATATTATATATATTATATATATATATATTATATATATATATATATATTATATATATATATATTATATATATATTATA
>JABUQX010040062.1:27500-39024 GCA_015478945.1 Trachelipus rathkii | reverse complement strand
ACCGAATTTGGATAAAATTCACAAAAAAATTTGGTTATTCATATTCGATTTCGGCTCAACAGAGTGTTAGTGCTCCAGTTGTAAGGCTATATGGAGGTAAAGCTAATAGGAAGATTCTACATTTATTACTGGACATGACTCTTCTCCTAAGCTTATTTATAAATCTGTTGAAATTCACGAAGCTTCCGTTATCATCAACTCTCAGCAAAGGTTAGCTTTTCAAAGCCCAAAAAGGTCAGATAATTTCATACTCTTTGATAATTAAACGCAAACCAACAAGCGAGAAAGAGAAGTTTCAACAGAAGTTTGGTTGTTCAAGTTTAATTTTAACAGTTCTGTTTATTGGAAAACAAGGCATTGCATACAGAGGGAATAAAGCAGGGGGCCTATACGCTTGACTCTACAGATCATAATCTGGTAATTTTTCTCAACTGGTCATGTTGGTTGCAAATTATGATGTGATTTAACAAAATCATGTCAGAAAGCCACTGGAAAGTTAAACTAAAAGACCGACTGGACGAGGTTCTTTGTTGACATTTTTGTCAAAAAACCTTTATCAACAAGCTACTTAAATAATTGGTTCGATGTTCCGCAATTATTTGAAGACCTTTACAGATGCATAATTATTCAGCGTGATGGTAAGGATAGTTACTCAAGATGTAGCTGTTGATGGACCAGTTTCGGCCAATTTGCGTCCGTTATGTCTTTCAAGGAAAGATATATTGAAAGACTTTTAAAAATAACAGTAGTAGATGATTCATTTGCGATTGCTTTGTACGAGCTTATTAAATCGAATTAGACCAAGTGTGGCATTGCTACAGTCAAATATTTATTGCTTGTTATTTGACGGAGGATAAACAATATGAAAGGATTGTATTTAACGGTTCTACAAGCTCAGTTCAAAAGGAAAATGAAGATCTATTTACACTCACTGTATGGGACAGATGCTGAACTATCGGTAGTAGCTGATTCAAACAGTTAACGTCTGCTCCAGCAGAAACTTAGTTGGAATTTGATGGAAGAATCAGCTGGGTTTTCTAAGCTACGTCTCTATAAAGAATGCGACCCGTATGTAAAGAGGGAAACAAAAAGAAACATATTGCACATGAAAAATTGCACAGATTTGCAAAAATTAGGAGCCACAAGTTGGTGAGCAAACATAAAGCTCTTTTATCAATTATCGATGAGGGATTTTAAGAATGAGGAAAGCGTAAACGCAGAGAAAAACTTCAATTTTATTACCGTTTAAAGAAATGTCAAATGCAAATCTAAATTCACGGCAAGAAATTTAATCAGTCAATGGTTCAAATTTGATAAGTTCTACTTTATGTCTATTGTTTTTATTATTAATTCTAATTTACTTTTTATATCTCCCATTTCAAAATATTTTACAAAGTAAAACCATTGGCTATTCTACAGCCTCGAACTTGGTAGAGAAGCTGCTCAACAAGTAGGAGATAAAAGGAGTGATAACACTTTCAGGCTCTGTATCAAAACAAAATATTTATGCAAGTACAGAAATTAGAAGATAGCAGTATTGATGTCAATTTGATGTAGAAGTAGAATTAGATTTCAAGGAAAAAAGAAAAGGTAATGCCTGGTGAAAATACTCAAATAAATGAAGCTCTGGAATCTCAAATCAAAAACTATAAAATTGATCTGTGTCGTTGTTTAGATCGTGTGCCAGGACAAGTATCGAAGGAAGATTTAGTCCAAACAAAGAAATTATAGAGAAGATTGTTCCTGGTAGACCCAAAGAAATTTAATGAATCGTATGGCTTGATAGTTTTCCTACGGAAGATTGCTTTGAATATTATAAACTTTGTAAGTTGAAGAAGTTACGTAGTTGACAGAGCTGAAACAGAATTGAGATTAGTAGAAGTTTTTAACAATGGCTGAAAAAACTTACATTTAATAAGAAAAAGACAATCTGAATAAAGCTGAAGAAATCTGTGAATTTGGCGATGTAGAATCGAATTTGAAGAAGATGAATGAAAATCATTATGGTACTGCTCTGACAATAAACTTTTTGGCGTTTATCATGCGCCTTTTTTGTTGGTTTTTGAACTCTCACAATCTGGTTTGTTTAAACCTATACGTAGCTTACAAGTTTGTACTAACCACACCTTGTACACAAGTCACCTGTGAAAGGGTATTTTCTAAACTTAAACTAGTTTAAGAATCGACTTAGATCTACTTTAAGCCATGACCTTATGTCTAATCTTCTTTTCATGAATGTAGAAAGGGACTTGTTTTTATAACTTGGATAAAGATATTATATAGATGAAGTAGCCAGGACCAGTGAAGAAATGGCCAAAAGCTGTTAGGTTAGTAAGCAATCTTTCACTATCACATAACCTTTCTTAGTTTGATGCTGTGTCTGTACTCGTGCTACAACGGGTATTGTAGAGCAATTTTTCTTTTTGTTATACAAATATATTCTATTATTTGTAACAATTAAATCACAATTAAAGAGGAACATATGTTTTTTTTTCATATGTTTGGTTTTTCATTACCGATGTGACATGTGTCCCTTTTTAATATTACTGAGGTTTACAGTAGGATTTTAGCTATTAAAGCTTAACAGTGGATTTGGTTGCCTAAAACTAAAAATAATACTCAATCTCATTTTTAAGGAATAGACCACTCGTAATTAATTAGTTAACTTATTTTTCTAGCAAGGAACAAATTAGGTACGGTATATTAAAAAATTATATAAATATGTATTGGTGAAAGAAACTACATCAAAAATAGCTTCCTTTTTTCCTCAACTATTTCCCAAGTGACAAAATAGGTAAATGTGCTTTTTAAGCATGCAAGCCTAATTTCCAAACATTACATATTCCTAATCTATTCCCTCTAAATTCCCGGTAAGGGGCCCCTTTTCATCTTTAGCCGAGGCCCCCAAAGCGAGCCAGTCCGGGGCCTGGACCTAGGAAAAATACTTGCATGGAGTACAGTCCAGGTTTCTTAAACTCGTGTAAGCCTGATGCAGTTAAAGAAATAAATGTCTCGTTTGAATTATTTAGCGCTCTATATATCTGTAGTAAATATAGAGAACTTCTCGAGAGGGCAGATATCTGATCATAAATTTCCTGTAGAAGTTGGTAACATATTCTCTACAAATATTTTTCTACTAGGATAGATATTTTTGTTGTTGAAGATGGGCATAAGGTTTATGTATCCCTGCTCTTCAGTGACTGTCAATGGCTGGTTACTCATTGCGATAAATTCATTATTTTCTGTATTTGGGGTCAACTGATATGCCAAATCTTTTTGGGGAGAAACTCTCCTCAAACTCACTTATCTCACGGCCTGGATCTATTGCTCTTTTGTGGTTTCCCCTTGTTCTAGAAAATTCAGCATTCTCCTATTTACTATTGAACCAATTGTAATTCCAATATTCTTTCGATGATGAATTTACACACGTTCTTGAAGTCCGTTTTACTAATTTTGATATTTTATGTTGAAAGGTTAATAAAATACTTTTTTTATACATTTTCTTTATATTCAAGAGAAATTTAAAAATAATTCCAGTTGCTACCGGAATTTTTTTGTTGATTCCGGCTTAATTTCCGGTTCCGGGCCGGGAACGTGAAATTCAGTTCCGGTACACCTAAATTATATATATATATATATATATATATATATGATACTTATAATATATAATATAATATATAAATAATCATAATATGTATATATAAAATTATATATATATTATATATATATATATATTAATAATATATAATATTCTATTTTAGACATTGTACATATAGCTATAAAAAAAAATATTAAATATATATATAAATTATATATAGTACAAAATACTTATATATATATATATATGTAGCAGGTTTTCCTTATATAGAGTGAAAAAAAAAAATCAAAAAATATCCACTCCAACTTCAAGATTTGTGTCCGTATTTTTCACATTCCAATGCAAATATTGACTTATTTTCTCTATTTAAACCAAATGGAATTTAAATGAGCGACCTCAAAGTTTTACCCAGGGCACATGCTTCCAGGTCCCCCTCTCTTTGGAGTATTAACTGCTCATAGCGGTGGTTTCATGGCTGCAAACCATTCATTGTTGCCTGGTTTGTCTCATTATTGTTAATTTTCTACTTCAGTTTTATAATCTTCTCTTTCTAGACATGATTCGGGTTCAAAATCTAAAAAGTCGCTCTTCAGGTGCAGTTTTTCAAAAAATTGAATTGTTCGTTTTGTCGCAAAGTCCTCTAAATTGCTGTTGTTCACTGATGCCTTTGGGATTGTGACCATCTTAGGAGGTGAGTGAATGTCTTCACTCCCACTTTCTCCTTCCCTAATGGCAGTAACATATTTTCCTTTTTGTAGCAGAGGGTACCAATGTATCAAAAAGAGAGAGTCAGCATTTCCGCATTGAAATCATCTTGTTCATACAATTAAGTTTTTTTATGAGACAAAGATCATTCCTAGGAGTGCTACAGGGTTTTCTGCATCTGTCCATACCTTTGCCATAAATTCTCATCCAGATATACAGATTTTCCCAAGTAGGCTGATCTTATATTTTGTTAGATGAAAATTGCCCTTGAAACATCATACTTTCAGGGCAGTATATGATCTTACTTATCCATCTTTTACAAGATGCATGGGTCCAGGAGCATATTAAACGGATACCACCAGAAGGAACAACCCCCAAGAAACTCAAACCGGCTCAAATCAGTTCACGTATCCCCACGCAAATTCCGACTCTGATGCGCAGCCAACTGTGCCAACGAATACGTTCTTCTTTTAATATCAGCCTAAAACTCGCTGCATAGTGGGACATTTGGATTCGTGTCGAGAATTTATCTCCTCGTCAATGTAGATTCCAAGTTTAGCCTGGACATCGTTTGAATAGAGGCAAATTCGCGGGGACGAAGATGAGAGGCCAGAACCTCTGAAAATACATTTTGCAAAATAAGCTCCATAATGTGATGTCGGCATAGAAAGTGTAACAATTCCTTTTCAAGTTTTTGTATCAACCAAGTATGCAGGCATCCTTTGTTGTCCAGTATTTGAAGCTGTGGTGTCAAAAGAAATTCCTACAGCCTGATCCCGAGTTCCAATTCTTCAATTGCCTCAACTTACTGCATTAGCCTATTGAGCGGTTGCACTGCCCAATTTGACAGTAGTAACGCATTGTATTCCGTCCCAGTATCAGAAAATGAGTCGATCTATATTTCTTTGGAGGTTAGATTCCTCATCAGTTTACCATCACTCAGTAACTATTAGTGGAAGTTTCTAACTTGAACTTATCTTTTCGCGTGAGAAGAACTTTTTGTCTATGCTTCTCGTTTGACGACGAGATTGAAGGACCGAGTTGATGTTTATAAGCTCGCATCAGATGACCAAAGAGCTTGCAGCTTCATTAAACTTATGTAGCTGCACAATCAGTAGTTTAGTTCTGTCAAATTGTGCTAAGGAGAGGGTGTAACATTGTTCTCCTAGCTCTCTTTATTTCTTTTACTTTTGGAATTTGTTTGCCCACCAATGGCTCATAGGACATTAACATCTTTTTGGTCGAATTACAAAGATACACTGAGTGGAAGAGGAACTACTGTTGACTCTAAGTTGGTAACAACGGCGATGAAGTAGGCTATATCATCTTTACCGCTGCAGCTTCTGTAAGGTTTCACTCTTTGGATCTTTAGTTTTTCTAACCTTCTTTTTCGGCCAGAGCATCTGTTCTATTTACCCATTCCTTTACCTTCTACCTGGCTTCGTGGGGCAAATTTAAAAAGGCTTTATCTTCTTATTGTCATCCGCGATTAATACATCTGCAATGGAGCAACATCAAAAAGAGTCCTCCATTTGATTTTTGAATGTATCCTTTCATGTATTTGCCTAGTGAGAATACGAGTTTTCCCTTTTTCACTAGTTCGTAATCTTTGTATAGCTTTTTCATTTTTGTAATGATAGTATCTTTTATCATCTTTCGGAATTCTGGCCATGTCCCAGAATTGCTCAACCATTTCAGTAACTTTGGTTGTTAATTTCGATAGTAGCTTCTTTTGCTTGAAGAAGGTATAAACTACACAATAAGACTTCTCCATTAGAGTTGGAGCTCTTGAACCTAAAAAGTCAGGGTTTAGGCGAATGGAAAAAATCTTTGTTGCCTAGTTGATGCTATCTTATTATTAACCCTATTTTCAAATTTATTTTATTATGTTAAAACTTTCAAATATTTATCAGTATTATTTCACTAGTTAATGTTAATCTGAAATGCCACAAAGAAAAAAAGTGACATAATATATAATAATAATACATAATAATAATAATAATAATAATAATAATAATAATAATAAAACATATAGAAAATGAAATGAAAATGTAAACACTTCTGCCTTTGTAGACGCACACCTTAACAATGCTGTCATCAGATAGTGTTAGAAATCGGAATAGTGCATTGCCCTATTTTATCGGACACAAAGTATAGATACGTGCAATTACTAATCTCTGTGTGCTGCACCATAAACAACAACGTAAGCAATTGTCACTAAACGTTACAAGAAACGTTCGGGGGAGCGTTAACAGTCAAATTTCAATATCCTTGTGCAAGATGTTCTAATATTCAGATTCAAAAATATTTTGCATAGAGAGTTTTTTCCTATAATGTAACAAATTCCTCAACAATTCAAATTCCTCAAGAATTTCAAACTTTTGATTTTAAGGACCACGCTAATATATATATATATATTGCTGAGTTAAATAATGACAAACAGAAATGTTTCTGCTTGTCATAAGATTTTGCTACCTGTTCTCATCCCTATTTAATTATGCAGCAAAAAGTATCTACTGATTCTGTTTCCTGAAAAAGTTTTAACTCATAGTCTGGCAAAAGGGCTAGGGAGAATCTTCAGTCACCATTATTTATATATATATATAATATTATATAGTATATATATATATATATATAATATATAATATATATATTATTATATATATATATATATATATATATATTATATATATATATATATAATATATATGATGTATATTTATAATATTATATATATATATATATATATAAAATGAGGAATGAATGTGTTTGGAGTTGTATGGTATGAAGGAAGGTGCAAATGAAAGAATAAACGAGTGTATTGAGATGGATTGGTCAGTATGGAAAGGATGATGATAGTCAGTTGGTTAAGCGTAGTGAGAGTGCTAGAATTTGACCTGCTGGGAGGCTACAGAAAAAGTGAATTGAGTCAGTAAAAGGAATACTAAGAATTGGGATATAATAATTAAAATAGTAATAGTCAGAGTTTAGGGTAATCTATAGATATTGTTACTTTATTAAAGATATTGATTTATCAAGATTACATCTACAGACATTTGTCATGCTCTTTAAAAGTTAAAGAATGTGTTCGAACGCATGCAATCAATATTAAAAATTAAAAAATAGCCAAATGTGTTCTAATTTATACACATATTTACATATAAATATTACATTATTTTACTAGGTTATATATATATATAATATATATTAATATATAATATTATATATTATATATATATATATATATATATATTTATAATATATATAGGTAATATATATACTATATATATATATATTATATTAACTAAAACGAATATTATAGGGTAAATGCACAGCAGGTTGGCATACATGCATGGCAGACCGCTCGCTTCAAACACATGAGAGCATTACCATATAAGAACTTTATGGCACCACTCACATGCATTAGAAGCGAGCGCTTCAGCGAGCGGTCTGCCATGCATTATCCAAAACACTGCAGTGTAATTTAGCCTATTGGTATTCGTTTTAATTAAAAAAAAAAATATATATATATACAATTATTACAAGTTTTATGTAAATGTTGCCTAATTCAAATTTGTTTACAAATTTATGTTTACGAACAAATGCAAAATTTACGTTTTGTAACCAAATATATTTGTTAACTACTCTTTAGTTTAAATAACACATTTGAGTTAATATATACGTAATTATAAAAAAATTCATTTTTTAAAAATATTTTATGTAAATATGTCAAGGCCAAATTTATCTAATATTAGTTGAAGAAATCATATTTATATATATTTGAGAACTAAATACCAATGAAGTTACATTAAAGGAAAATGTAATCAATATCTAATAGGATTACCCTAAACCTGACTATTATCTTAAAAATTAATAAAGATGTCAAAAGACATCTTTATTAATTTTTAAATTATTATATCCTAATTCTTAGTATTAGATATTGCAAAAAAAAAAAAGTACCAGTTATCTTTGGGATACTGTATCTCTCCTTACCTTTACAAATTATATATATATATATAATATATATATATATATATATATATATATATTATATATATTAATATCATAATATATATCTATATTATATAGATAAATGGAGATATATATGCCAGCCTCCCGAAAGCATCATTGCATATAACTAAAACTTAACAGCTTTCAGCGAAAGATGGTATTTAACATTTGGTGATTTCAGCAAGCATTTCATTGATGAATACTTAAGAAAAGAAAATTGATTTTATAATATATTAATAACACCTTAAAATATTAGATAACTTAGGTCTGCAGCGTACGCTATTATATACCTTCCATTTCTGAGTAGTAGAGAGCAGATTACCAAATAGTTTTTTGTATATTATGCTTCTGAAGAGGTTTGAGAATTTTCTTTTTATTTTCCTTTTTTAGTGCGGTTAGGAGCCAATGGAGGACAGAAGGGGGAATTAAGTCCCCCTCATCCCCAGTAGGACCGAGAACCCCAACTTCATGTCCATCTTTGTGGTTTACCTTGGGATATTTCTAGTATAAAAAAAAAAAAATCAACTTTACAACTTTGACCATTCCTATCAGGCGCAAGGCTCCTTAATTTTCAGTTAATTATGACCAAATATGACGATTCCATTATATTAACAATTTTGAGTTTCAAAGTTTTTATTTTGTATTTTGTATTTTTCGATAATTATTATTACATATGTTTTTGGATAATAAATTTTATTTATTATTTTTCGATATATAGTTTTTTTGTTTCTTAGCATGTTGCTTTCGAGAGGCTGACATCATATATTATATATATATAATATACTATATATATTTATAATATATATATATATATATGATATATATAATATAGTATATATATATATATATAATATATATATCTTATATATATAGTATATATATATATATATATATATATATATAGTGAGGGGTAAATAGGAGTAGTGTATACCATTCCAAGCCTCGTTTTATTAAGCCAGTGATGATAAATATAGAATCTAATCCTGGGCCCCAAGAGGCGCATACCCTGCCCCAAAATGTTAATAAAGAGTTGTGGTTATGAGTTAAAAAAAAACACAAGGTTATGCAACTCTTCCAACATTTCTGTTGGACACCAACTGAAGCCATCCTCCTTCAAGACACCCAGCATTTTCACTAACATGTTCTGCCACTTATGCATTGGAAACTCACACTCACTTGCACAAGTAGAACTCAAATCCCGCACCGCCAATTTATATACAATAACCATTTCGCAACTTCTGAATATAGTTTGATATATTTCAAAGTATAAAATAACTTCTAGCTATTATTAACTAGCTTATTAATTTCAACTTACCAGAATGCTATTACCACATTGATAAATCTAGGCTACTCTGTCATTTATGTCATTTACCCTAGAAAGATTGTCCATATTATCATTTTCCAATAAAATTCGATTCGGACCTCCAATTCCAATTATTAGGGTTAGGATGGAGAAAATAGATAGTTTTTCACTATCGATAGTTCGATACTATCGAGTAAACACTATCGATACTATCGAAATTATTGATATATTTATTTTTTTAATTGTTATGTAAATACAGTAATACCATAGTAAGAATATTTACTAGAAACTCACTACCAAGTATGATTATTTATTTATGAAGCGGGGTTGATTTTTTTTAGAAAAAATATCAATTTTTCGTTTATATTTTTTATTTTCATCTATTTTTTTTATTTTTGAGAGTCGTGACGTCACGCAAAATATATATTTATTTTGATTTTATTATAAAGGGCGTTGGTAGAAAGCCTTAAACATCGGCACACCCACTTAAACAAATAATTTTGTATAAAAACAGAATCATTGTATTTAAATCCAGAAAATTAATATAATAGATTAAAATATAAGCACAGCATAATGATATAAGTAAATGAATATATAGGAAAAGTGGAGAATAATACATATGAAACAAATAATAAGACAAAATAAAATTAAATCAAGGTAAAGCTTAAAAAGTAAGATAAATATATTGAGTCGAAATACCTTACTATTTTACAAAATAAACATAGTTTTATGAATACATGCTATAAATTATATTACAAGAAAATTTAAAGAAAATTTATTGATGAACGTTTAAATAATAAAAATAAAAATAATTAAATATGCATAAATCAATTATAAAATAATTTAAAACAAATAATAAACGTATAAGAAACAAAAATAAACAAAATAAAAATATTAAAAAAGTAAAAAAAAAACGCTTAAAAATGCCTAGTATATAATTTACAAAATATATAAATATAACAATACTTTGAGACAAATACAGCGATTTAAAATACGAAACAATCACAAGACAAGGAAAAGAAAAATAAATACAGTAAAAAATTAAAGATAAAAATACATTATTTCATTAATTATAAAAAACTATATAAAATAAAGACTAGAGTGTTCATTTATATATATTCTATTTTAATGATCTAAATGTAACCTCTCTGAAAACTGCTATTAAAGTATATTTAGATAAAAGATATTTTAAAAAAAATAATCCAAGTCTTCGCATTTCACGAGTATAAATAGAGAGTACATCGCAAGTTTCCTAAAGTTCCTGTTAAATTGTAAAAATTGTTACAACATAAAGAAAAAGTAATGTACATTTACTGAATTATCTAAATTTAGTTTGCTGGATAAAATTTGTAAACATTATAAATATTGTTTTATCATTCACAGACATTCATTTATTTGAGGTAGCATAGGACATTTAAAAAGACAATATAAAAATGAAAATATTATATATAATATAATAGTAAGAGAAGAGGTATTATATATATAATTATAAATTATATTATTAATGTATCAAAACATATAATATAATATATATAATATAAAGATTATATATATAAAATTATTTATTTATATATATATATATATATATATATATAATATATATATTGTGGGTCTGGGAGCAGGAAGGCTGATAGCCTCACCGATGACAACTCTAAGCAACCTCCGGGAGGAAACGCACTTCATCGTGACAACGCTCACTCTCACTCCAACGTTTGTTATTGTTTTAGAACTAAGAATCTCGGAAAATGAAAGAGCCAGAAAAATAACCCCTTCAAATGCGTGACTACTGGAGTGACTAGTGCCACTGGAGTGGCACAACGAACACCAGTAAGCAACCTTGAACACCCATCAAATGGTTGTATTCCGAATACAGCCATCAATCACTGAACATCCTCCACTCAAATTAA
>JABUQX010040062.1:0-22500 GCA_015478945.1 Trachelipus rathkii | reverse complement strand
TTGAAAACATGGTTGTTGAAAAAAATTGAAAAATTCTGAAAGAATGACTACAAACAGAAAAAACCGGAAAACAACGTTTTACGAGGGCAAAAAACAAAGCTACATTTTGAGGTGTTTATACAGTCAAAACGGCATGAAAATCCGAATTTTATGCTCCATTTTGAGGGGGGCTGCAAAATGGGGCTCAGTCCGAGCCCCAACATTGGATCTTTTGGAAATGAAATCAACTGCGGAGTGCGGACTGTGGAGTGATTGGACGCCGGATAGGTACACGAGGTCAGAATGACTATTTGGCCTATTGTGGGAATGTGCATGTTGCGATTAGCTATGAACCACGATTTCTGACGATCTCCCTCCATCTCCCTATTTTTGTTCTTCGAAAAGACGAAAGTCCTAAAAACCCTATTTTCAGTTTATTTATATATACGACGTTATATGCTATGTATTTGGGAACTTTTCTTGTGATGTATGTATGTATGTAATGTATGTATGCCTGTATGAGTGTATGTATGTATGTAGTATGAGCGTATGTTTGTACTTAACTAGCTGCTATAAGTATTGTATGTATGTATGTATGTATGTATGTATGTATGTATGTATTATATGTATGTATGATCCAGACTGTGCGTCCAAGATGGACGCATTAAAAATAAAAAGGAAGAAAATAAGAGGAAGAAAACTGAAAGACACCACGAGAGGAGACTGTTGAAGATTGAAAATGCCAAAAGCTCAGCTAAAGTAGTTGAATTAAGTCTTAGGATCAAAATAAAGGAATGTTTTTTGCTCACTGACTGGCGAGATCCTCACATAGATTATATATTATGGATTTTCTAAATTTGCCCTTTAAAACTTTCGGGAAGAACAACATTTTACACTTCGTTATAATTTAAGTGTGGAACTGCAAAATTTCGCTAAGCTTCTTTTCATTTGTTTAAAAAAAAAATGAATTAATCTGAAATAAAATGGGAGGAGCACAAAATTTTAGCTCAGTTCTTTTTAGGAATTATTTTAACTTTGCTTGATAATTAACTATAAAATCAGCATGTAATATCTGGCCAGTGTGAGCTAGTTTGGATAGAGAACATATAGATCATAGTGAGAATGGCATATTCGGCGCATCGGCTCGTATGAAGATTTTCTTCTCATAGTTCAAGAAGGAATGGAACAAACACCAAATAACGTCTGGTAGCTCAGCGGTAGAGCACTTGCCCAACTAAGTGAGAGATTCAGGTCCTCACTGGTCGGTGCGGTTTGTGAGTCTGCTTAGACTTAAAAAAATTGGGCAACCCCTTGATCCTAGCATTAAGGGGCTCTGCCCTGAGCGGTGGTGTAATTGTAAAAAAAAAAATATCGGGAAGGAACGAAATAAGGGGGAGAAAGAGAGTTTCACTTAAGGTGTCGGGAGAGGGGCTAAAGATTTTGTTCCCCGGCCTTTAAAAAATTTTTTTGGGAAAAAATATCGGTTCCGATATTAAGAAAAAATATCGAAATATCGATATATCGCCTAAGAAAATATGCCCAAGAAATATCGATATATTGAGCCCAAAATATCGATATCTCGATATATCGATATTTTCTGGCCATCCCTACAGTGCATTACCGCGGCAACCCTTGACAAACTTGACAAAGGATACGCTTTCAAAGTTTACTGTAGGTTACCCTATAATTTAGGGTAACGTTGATGCCTTTCTTTCTTAAAGCAGTTTTTGAAAAAAAAAAAAATAATAAAAGCCATAACGTACTAACTAATCTATGAAAAAAACTTTGTTGAGTGTTTACTGAGGCTAACATTTTAGAAACAAAAGAAAATAAAGTCATTGGCCTAGGCCCTAATATGACGTCCCACTTAGAATTTTAGCTTTTCATTTGCGTTTTGAATGGCTTGTCTATTATTTAAAATTTTGTAATGTAGGCAGAGCGGGTTTTTACCCGATTTTTATAAAAATCACAGATATACTCAAAAAAAATAAAAATTGAATAGTGAATAAAAAGTGGCTCTCTTAAGGGGAAAAAAAAGTTTACAGCCTCTCAAAGTTAAAAATCCCATAGGATTACAAATTTTTTTTGTAAATCACAGGATATATTCTTAGAAAAATAATAATGAAGCTTAAAAAAAATAATGATTTAAGTCTTTAGGAAAAAAAGTTACAGCCTCTCAAAGTTTTAAAATTTTCCCATAGGCTTATAAAAAAAATTAATGGCCTCGTTGCTCGTTTAAGGCATCCTAGTTCAGGTTATGATAAGATTTGGGTAATAGTTGAGTTTAAACAGATTCTGACAAAATATCGATTTTTTTAGTCTGATAATCGGTTTTTTTTTATCTTTTAGACCAAAACTCATTGAACAGTGGTGCCAAACCTCTATCATATATAAATTTAATGACCAACGCAAAAAACAAAAAAACAAAACAAAAAAATTGCAATTGCGTAAAAAAAGATGATATATGAAAAATAACGACAAAATGTCGGTTTATAAAAAATATTCGTAAAATTGCCAGTAATACGGTAACGTTGCTTATATTATATATAGTATATCATATATATATTATATTATTATATATATATATTATATATATATTATATTATTAGTAATTAACACACACTTACAGAAAAACCAAGTATATATGAATCAGAGTTAAGCTGTGATGACCAAAATGTTTAAAAAAAAACTAAAAAAAAAAAAAAAAAAAAAAAGACTAAAGAAGACATTATAAACAAAATAAATTACAGTATTCATACCTATCGAGTATTGAACCTTTTACTGATTTAAAATAACGATAACCCTAGAGGTAGATCGCATAGATATCAGAATTCGGGGCATCTTCGGCCTCGTAGATGGACGACGGGGAGGGACTTCGATCCCCCCCTCTGTCCCCATCGACTCGAGGCCCCCTAATGGAAGATTATATGTTTTCCTTGGAACTTCAATTTTTAGGAGCTCGAAGCCGCATTAGGGGACTTCGTTCCCCCCGTCGTTACACCTAGAGGCCGAGAGACCCGACTCGCTGATATCGTAGTGCGGAGTCTACTCTAGGGTTATTCGTTCAGTTTTAATTCATAAAACAGACTTTTAATATAATAAGCTTTGTATGGCTTGATTCCAAATAATGTAATTTAGTTTTTCCATTAAGTCTAAATACTTTTCTAGATAACTTCTCATGGCCTTTTTATGGAATTCATGGCTTATATATATATTATATATTGTAGGGAGGTATATGCTGGTATTTTGGTCGCAAAAGAGTGCGTCGAGTGACTGAGGGACGTGATTGGTGAAAGAACAAGGTGCGTTTTAGGAGTGGTAGGTATGTAGTGGATCAAATCTTTAACATTGAAACAAATGATTGAGAAATGAGGAGAAGAAGAATAATTGTTTTAGGTTTTATGGATTTGCAACAGCGTTATGATAGAGTTTTAATCAGGAAGCGTCATATTGGCAGGTTGTTAGGATATATGGTGTTGGTGGTAGGCTTCTGATGGAATCAAAAGTATGTATTATGACGATAGTGAAGCGTGTGTAAGAATAAATGGTGATCAATGGTGATTGGTTTAGGATTAATAGCGGAAGTGAGACAGGGTTGTGTCTGTTGTACTTCCTTGGTTATTCATTTGTATATGGATGGGGTTATGAAAGAATTTGAGGTGGGGGAGGCAGGAAATGTGTTAGAATTGTGGATGGAGTTGAGTGGAGGGGTGCGCCTACCTATGGTATATGCGACGATTGAGTTCTAGTGTGCGCGAAGTCTTGAAGAGTTTTGAGAGGGATTGGTAGAGAGATTTGGCAGAGTGTGTAAAAAGAGAGGCTTGAAAAGTAAACCTGGATAAGAGTAAGGTTATGGTGTGTAGTGTAGGCACTTCACTCAGTCGTTGAAGTTATAGTTAGATGTGGAGCAGCGTGAGAACAAGTTGTGTCTAGACGATTTAGAATATTTAGGTGGTATACTGTTGGAGGAGAACCAGGAACAGAACGAATGGCAGAGTTGTTAAGTAGGAAGGTTGTAGATGGCGAGGAGGTGGTGCGAGTGCAATTAAATCGGTTGGTTGACTGCAAGCGGGACTAGTCTTGGAGTGTCTAGGGTCTTAATGAGGGGATGTTGTGCCTGTGCTTGTGACTATGGTATTGTGAGACTATGGTCTTAGAATAAGAAGTATAGATCTAAAGTTCCAATGTGTTCAGTATGGGACATCTTAGGGGCATGTGCTATGTAGTGAGAAGAATTTGATTAAAGAGAGGTACTGAAGATGAATCGTTTAGAGAGATGGATGGCTTGTGGTGTGGAAGAAAGGCTTTAAATGAGTGGGGGATAAATGAAAGTATGATTTGAGATTGGTTTGGTCATGTGGAAAGGCATGAATGAAAGGATGAATTGGTTAAGCGGATGTATAGTGGTGGAGTGTGCTAGGGAAACGACCGGCTGGGAGACCGAAAGAGAAAGTGGATTGAGTCCGGTGAACGAATGTCTGAAGGAGAGAAATGTGGAGTTTGGCAGAGGCGAGAATAAAGGTGCATGATAGGGAGAGAATGGCGGGGGCTCTGTATAGGGGCGATTTGGTTGCTGGCCCACCTGGGCGCAGGGGCATGAACCTTACATTGAGATTTACGCGATAGTTTGAGGGCCCGTCGCGGGTCCCATGAAGCTCTAGGGTAGGGTGGATTTTCTGTGTGACGAGCTCTCACTAATTAATGGTACAGAGGGGGCGGAAGGCTGGGCTTTCTGTTTGACGTTTGTCATGTTCTCCTCTGCTTTTCTTTTCCCGATGCTTGTACGCATCTTACCCCAATCTTGGGGCAAAAGAGGAAGGTGAAGAAAAGAAAGAAAGAAAGAATAATATATATATATATATATCTTATATATGATATTTTATAATATTATATATATATATATTATATTATTATTATATATATTATATATATATATATTATATATACTTATACGTCTAATAATAATAATAATAAATAATTAATAATAATATATTAATAATAATATATATAAATAATAATAATAATAATTAATAATAATAATTAATAGATGAAATAAGGTTAGGACAGGTGTTACAAGATGTTAAAATTAAATAATTATGGTGGATTGCTGTGAAGCTTTTTATTGCAAAACAGTTTTCTTTTCACTTTTATCAATAAAATTGTGTTGTTTTTAGGCTATGATAGAATCATTAGTTTAGCAGGTTTTAAGCATGGCTTTGTCATAGGCAGTGTTTTAAGTGCTCGCGATAATTAATTTTTCAATTTTTTTTCATAAACAACGACAAATCGATTTTATTTTTCAAAAAAATCGATTTTTTAAGATCTGTTAACTCAACTAATTAACAATGTTAAGTTATACAAGACTTTCTTGGTATACTTAACAAATATATCATTAACCTGTACCTGAACTGAAGGGCATGAAGTGACGGCAACCCTGGCATTCGATTCCAAAATATGAAAAGTACTTCTGGGAAGTTTTAACAAGCTTGAGAGCTGTAACTTTCTTTTCTAAGACAGTGCTGATTTTGTTTTCGATTCTTATTTAGGAATATCTTGTAACTTTTACTAAACAGTTGGTGACACCCTATGAACACTATGACCATATTTTTTGCCATTATAGAAGTCCAGCATATGATCTTGGTAAATTGAGATTGCTGGATAAACTTAGGGAGGGACAGAAAAGTCAATCAAGGCTGGGTATGGAAGAAGTCCTGTAGACAAATAGCTTCGTGCTCCATCGTGTCTCAAATGTTGAAGACCATTGAACATTTATATATTATCAATATTTACTATTAATAAAAGGTAGAAATTCAGTAAATTTATACTTTTATTTTTTTGTTTTTATGGGTATCGAATATGTCACTTCCCAGCTTGTCATGTTGGTTGCAATTTATGATTAAAAGTGGCGCTATATTTTTAATAAAGCTTCTTTTTTGCTTTATGTCAGAATGTTAAAACATTAATTTTTTTCCAATTCATTTTTATTCGTGCTTCTTTTAATTAAAGAACAACCAGTTTGCTTCAAATGTATAAAGATTTTTTTCTTATTGTTTCTTATGCATCTACTACTTATTTTATTTTTTTCCCTTTAAATCTTTTCAATCTCGATCAGAAGTTAAAAGTTTAATATAATTCATTTTTAATTATCATAGGTTATTTAGAAGTCCTTATTATAATCTTGCTGTTAAAATTTTCATTATGCTATTTCTCTTCTTTATTTTATTAGATTTACGGATATTTTAAAGAATAATGCTTACTGGTAAGATTTAGGTAACCTTCAGGCATATTTTTCAATAAAAAGTATATATTGTTATTAATTAGCTTACCGTTCCTTATTTCTTAACCCTCTAAAATTCTTTTACTATAATTGACAGTATCCTTTTCTTACTAGCTACTGCACAGAAAAAAAAAATGATATCAAGTTGACATAAAATTTTCCATCAACCCCGGTTCCTCTCAGGAGTGAAAATTTTACGTCACTGTGATTGAAACATCAATGATGTAATATTTTATTTCTTGCCAACATATTGTATAACGACAAAGTAATACCCATGACATGTTATTAGAGGTGTAGCGGATATCTGCAACCACATCCGCATATGTGGATATCCGCTTCATTTTTCTCTATCTGCATCCGCATTAATTTTTTGCGGATAGCGGATAGCGGATAGCATTCATATATGAATTATGAGAAACGTGTGTGTGCACAACGTTATATATATATATATATATATATATATATATATATATATATATATATATATATATATATATATATATATATATATATATATATATATATATATATATATATATATATATATATATATATATATATATATATATATATATATATATATATATATATTAAAAGTAAAGGACTTACAAAGATGACAGAAACACTCATGCTGGAGAAAGATAAATAATAGATTTCAAACTCTGCAAAACGATAACGCATGTGCAATAGCAACTTTTCTAAATCTTGGCTGCAAAAATAAATTTGTTTCACAGAGGGTTAAAATTAATTTAGGATGCCTATGTGAATGAAATGCTGCCAAAGGCAGAAATATCACCAGCCAATAAAAAGCAAAGATCACAGAAACAGACACGCAATTTCCATCTGTTAGCGATATCATTGGTGAATCCATGAATGTTATTTTGGCTTCTAGCAGCGATGAAGAGTCTTGTTCAGATGTGTCAAAAGAATCGAAGAATATCAAAAGCGAAAAAGCTTGAATCAGACAAAGATCCACTGATTTGGTGGCGTGATAATTGTAAAAGTTTTTTTCATCTTGCAGAAGTCGCCAGGAAATTCTTAGCATGCCCTTCAACAAATGAAGCTAGTGAGCGTCTTTCAGTGGTGCAGATATCATTTACGACTAAGAGAGAAGCAAACTCTGCCCTGAAAGAGCTCAGAAGCTTTTGTTTTCGAAGCATAATTTGAGAATTATTAATTTCAAGCATTAATATACATAACCTTTTTCCAAATGGGTGGAGACTGGGGAAAGAGGTTGGTGGGGTGCGGGTCCATATCTCGCAACCTGGAAACACAGGTATATATATATATATATATATATATATATATATATATATATATATATATATATATATATATATATATATATATATATATATATATATATATATATATATATATATATATATATATATATATATATATCTAGCTATGTTCTTTAAATTTACTCAATATAAATACCTAACATTATATCGCTGCTTTTTTCCATGTGTTTAAACTATCCCCTTCTATCGTTAATCTTTTTCCAAATACTACTAATTTCATCTATCCGTGGTATGCGTGTGCGTGTAGGAAATATGAGAAAGTAATTCAAATCACAAATTATATTTAACTTCCTTCAGAAATTTTTGTCTATAGTAAATAGTATATATATATATATATATATATATATATATATATATATATATATATATATATATATATATATATATATATATATATATATTTTTTTTTTTTTTTTTTTTTTTTTTTTTTTTTTTTTTTTTACACTTGACACCGCCGTTCACGCACGGGCAGAGCCCTATTCAAGGAGGGGGTGTTGAACGTCTCAAATATTCATCTAACGCAAATTACGCAGATGAGCACAGACGCAGGCTTTAAAGTGAGGGAGATTAAATTGAGTAGGAAACACAGAAGATGGAAGAGAATTCCACAGAACAGAGGTGGCAGGAAAGAAGGAAGCACAGCAGCGAACAAGTCTGGAGTTACTAATATCAACACAAAACTCATGTGCCGACACAGCACCCCTTATGCTTCGTGGACGTCATAAAGGTGGTGGTACGCGAGTGGAAAGTTCCTTCGAGCACTTGCCGCTACGGTACCTATAGAAAAGAGATAAAGCACCGATATCACGCCACAAAGATAGAGGGTCAAGTGAACTAGAAAGTACAGGGCAGTTTATAAGCCTTTTGGCCTTTGACTCGACCCTATCCAAAAGCCGGGTGAAACCAGAGCTCCCCAGATATGAGAGCAGTACTCCATAAAAGGGCGGATGAGACCCTTGTATAGCTGGAGCAACTGAGAAGAGGAAAAAAAGTCTCGCAGTCTAAACAGAACTCCCAGTTTCTTTGAGGCCGCCCTAGCAACCGTTGTGATGTGAGGTTTCCAAGACATTTTTTTGTTTATGTTAAGGCCAAGAATGTTTATATTGTCAACAGGAGAGACGAGAGAACCGTCGAAAGAGATAGGAAAGTTGGAAGGTGTCTTAGAGAGGGAGATTTGTAGAAGTTGGGTTTTTAAAGAATTAAATTTCACAAGGTTGAGACGACCCCACCTGGAAATTCTGTCCAGATCAGCGAGAATAGAATCGGAAAGGTTAAGACGAGAGGCAATTCTAGAAGTAAAAGAGGGAGCAGAATTGAAATTAGTTGAAGAATGAAGGGTCGAGTCATCGGCATATGAGTGGATAGAGTTAGATGTGCAGGTGAGAAGATCATTAATGAAAAGCAGGAATAAAGTAGGAGACAAGACAGAACCCTGAGGAACACCACTATTGACAGAAAAGGAAGAAGAAGTCGCCCCATCAACAACAGCCGATATTGAGCGATTTGAAAGAAAGCTAGACATAAGTAAGCAAAGAGAAGGAGGAAACCCAAAGGAGGGAGTTAGAGAGCAGTGACGCGTGCCATACCCGGTCAAATGCTTTGGATATGTCAAGCGCCACCACGCAAGTCTCCCCGTAGTTCCTAAGGGCGGAAAACCATAAATCTGTTAAATAGGAAAGTATATCGCCAGTAGACCTCGAGCGCCGAAAGCCGTACTGGCGATCGGAAAGAAGTGAATGAGATTCCAGATGGTCTAAGAAGTGAGAGTTGAGAAGGGTTTCAAAGATCTTAGATAAAATACAAGTTAGAGCGATAGTTAGAAGGATCAGAGCGGCTTCCTTTTTTCGGAATAGGTTGGACATATGCGCGCTTCCAACACTGAGGGAAAGTGCTAGTATTGAGGCATAGAGAATATAGTTGAACGAGGGGCGGGGTCAGCACGGAAGCACACTCCCTCAAAACTCGGGGAGGAATGCCATCCGGGCCACCCGCCTTCCTTACGTTCATAGATTTCAGAAGCCCATGCACCCGATCAAATGTAATCACAGGCAAAGGCATAGGACACCTGAGAGGAGAAGGAGGAGGAAGAGGAATGCCAGAACATGAATAATAATAGTAATATGAAACAAATGGATGATCTGACATCTAGTAACTGAAATGTTTCCTCAGAAGCATGAAATGAAAAAAGAAACAGGCCACGAGTACACATAACTTTCTTAAGAAGTCTCCCCAAATAAAAATTTAAAGGCTGAGATCTATCAATCATGAAGGTTTTAAGGCAGGACTTCTTTAACCATATATCTTCCAAGAAAATTATTAATATCGTGTTAATGCACCACAAGTCAAAGTGTGCTAGATCCTCATCGAGTTGCTATAAAGTTAACCTAAAACGCAGTGTGTTGTAGATTGTTTGTTTGGTTGTATTGAATAGAAATAAAATGAGTTCAAGTAGAAGTTGTGTAAATCATCCTGATGTTTTTGCTACATATGCGGAGAATACACGTTAAAGAAAATAGAAAAACTGTTAGTGACTTTGTAAAGAGAACTTATCTTGGATACTTTGGTGTTAGGCTTGGTGATCAGGATAAAACTTGGGCACCACATCAGGTTTGTAAAACTTGTACAGAACATTTACGACAGTGGACTAACCGGGAAAAAGGAAAAGTCTTAAATTCGGCGTACTGATGGTTTGGAGAGAACCGAAAAACCGCATCGATGACTGCTATTTCTGCCTATTACTGAAATCAATCGAAGCAACCGTGGCAAGTGAACGTATCCCAATTTAGCCTCTGCAAGACGCCCGGTCCCTCACTCAGAGGAAGTGACGATCCCAACGCTTCACCAGCTACCAGACCTCTGTGAGGATGAGTGTTGTCCCTCTGATCACCCCTCTGATACTAATGAAGGTGACAGTGATAATTACGAGGGGATATCATCAATTCCTCAACTTTTCAACCAGGATGAGTTAAATGACCTCACCAGAGATGCCAACCTGTCAAAAGAAGCGTCTGAAATAATAGCTTCCAGGTTGAACGACAAAAATTTTACTGGAACAAGGAACCAAAATTACCTTTTACAGTACAAGAGAAATGGATCCGCAACCGTTCTTCTCACAAGATGAAAATAAAGGACAAATGATTGGCGTCTATTTATTGACAGGTCAAAGCAAAGTTTGAAATGTGTACTTCTACACAATGGGAACAAATATGGTTCAATAGTCAATACCAATTGCTCACTCAACAAGAAGAATATAACACCATAGCTTTGGTCTTGGAGAAGATAAGGTATCATGAACATCAATGGGTGATTTGTGTGGACTTAAAAATGGTCAACTTTCTCCTTGGACAGCAAAGTGGCCAATCCAAATATCCTTGTTTCTTGTGCCTCTGGGATAGCAGAGACAGCACACATCACTGGGTTAGAAAAGAGTGGCCTAACAGAGAGAACATGGACATTGGGGAAAAGAATGTCATTAACGACCCCTTAGTTGAACGAGAGAAAATCATCCTTCCTCCACTGCATATCAAGCTGGGCCTTATGAAACAGTTTGTAAAGGCTCTTGATAGAAACGGATCATGCTTTGAATATATAGGAGAAAAAATCCTACAGTCGAGTACTGGAAAAATTAAATCTGGAATAAGAAAACTAATTAACGATCCTGCTTTCGTAAATTCGATGAATGAGGCTGAGCGAAAAGCCTGGACTTCATTTGTTGCAGTTGTGCGAAATTTTCTGGGCAAATGCAAAGCTGAAAACTATGTTGAACTGGTAAACGAGATGCTTAACAGTTTCAAATCCCTTGGGTGTAACATGAGTATTAAGGTGCACTATTTACACAGCCACCTAGACCGTTTTCTGAAAATTTAGGACACACCAGTGATGAACAAGGTGAAAGATTTCACCAAAATATTAAAACTATGGAGGACCGATACCAAGGACGATGGGATACTCACATGATGGAGGATTACTGCTGGAGTTTAAAAAGGAACTGTTCCAAAATACATTCAAGAATGTCACGGAAAAGAAGCTTCCGAAATGTTAAGTGACTAGTTGGTTTCATCGATGACGTTTTCCTTTATCTTTGTATATAATATTTGTATAATATAATTATAGAAATTCCGTGTTTGGTTTGTTTTTATTTTATCCATGGATTTAACCTAAAATAGTGATACGTATATATCAATAAAGTGCTATCTCTTAGAAATGTGAACTGTTAGGCAAAAGCTAATGCCATATTTGAATTTAGCGCATCAAATTCATATGAAATCAGCTCCAAATACTCCGGCACCAAAGCATGTGCTGCCTAGTGTAATTTTAATTTTTTTTTTTAAATTGGAATAAAGCCCTAGAATATCTTTTTTTTTTAAGGTAACCTAACGTAACTTTTGAAATTTTAAATTTTGTCAAATTTCATTTATGTTTTTTTGTCGTACTTGTCAAATTTTTTGTCCAAATTTTAGCATTCTTGTCGACTGTATCACTTGAGTTGAAAGTCAGCCATTATATGTATTAGACTAAACTACTGAATTAGACTACAAATATACTATTTATTTAGGAGTTAATCTGGAAAAGATGATAAAAACCATGAAAAATCATTAATTTATAAAAATTTAAATAAGAAAGAAAATTTAAATATTATGCATGCTTTTAAGTTTATTCATTCATTTTATCTTATTTATGGCTTTGGCTTCTATAGCTATTGTAAATACCACAATCATCACAATGATAACATGTTCAAACTCTTTGTACACATTACATAACCAAAGTTTCATCACTCATAAAAATACAAAATATATAAGCAACCAAATTTTGGTGTATCTCTTCCGACTACGTAAGCCATGAATTTTCATTCTGATCGGCAAATTAACCATAAAAAAAATTATCCAATTTTTTCATTTTCAAAAACCAAAAAAAAGTAGGGATTGGAAATCCACATCGCCAAGAATCTGGGGTCGAAATCAAAATTCTAATCTGTACATTTTGTGGGTAATGAAGTCCTTTCGAAAAAATTGTAGATTTTGAATCTACATTTCAAAAAACATAGATTTTCAAAAAATGCACATACAAAAGAAATGACTTCAGACACAGAAAACACTCGAAATGGACGTTTTAGAGTTCAGAAAAAGTTGTAGTTTGCTTTTTTATTTGGTCAATATTGGCTGAAAATTAAGAATTTTATGTCCATTTCCACTTTGGGGCTAAATGGGGTACAGCCAGAGCTCAAAATGGAGCCGGCCCTTAAGTAGTAATGGAACAGGTTGGGCGAACCCACCCTTTTCGATATGAATGAATAGAGATATATTAGGCTTATATGGAGGAATTGATAGCCCGCAGGGCTATCAATCCGACAAACAGACAAAACCGAAGGTTTTGTCTATGTTTGTCTGTGTTTGTCTGTATTTGTCTGTGTTTGTCTGTCATTATTTATTATTATTTATTATTACTTCGTCGAAGAAATATGATACGTAGTGATCATAATTTCGAGTTGTGTGGTGCTCCGACTCCAACTCCGACTCCGACTCCGACTCCGACTCCTGCACCGCTTCGTCCCGCATCGCACCGCACCGCACTGCACCGCACCGCTCCGTTTATTATTATTATTATTATTATTATTATTATTATTATTATTATTAGTAGTAGTATTAGTAGTAGTAGTAGTAGTAAGTAGTAGTAGTAGTCAGTAGTAGTAGTAGTAATGTAAGTATTATGTGGTAGTAGTAGTAGTATATAAGTAGTAGTTAGTTAGTAGTAGTAGTAAGTAGTAGTAGATGTAGTAGTAGTAGTTCAGAGTTATCGATCGGTTAAAATTTGGAGGGGGGTTTAGATGGTGAGACATATCCTTGTTTGTATACGAGGTTACATCCCATGGGTCCCCCGAAGGGGGAACCCCACCCCCTAACTTAAAAATAAAGTGTTCGTAATAGGCCCTGAAATTTGGTGACGAGGAATTCAGACTTGAGTTTCTAAAAGAGTTTAGTATTGGATTCTGAGGAGTTGGCTCCGGCACCGGTGCTGGAGCCACTGCGGAGCCGTGTTAAAAACATTCGTGTAACAACAATGTTGGTGTCATTATATGGGTTATCGAGGTCATAGAGTTCGAATATGATGGTTATAAGACCGTACAGGGTGTCTAGGATCCCCCAGAAGGGATCCACCCCACACATTTAAATATTGAACATGTAGAAAAGCTGAAACTTGTATACAACCTTTTTTAGGTGTATCTTAGGTGTTACGGGGTAAAATGACCGATTTTACCAAATTCGGGGACCAGCCCACCAAATCTGAAATATTGACATAGAAAAACGAAACTTGGTATAGAAATTGAGTTCATCTGGAAAAAAAAAAAAGGGAATGTATCTTAAGATGACCCCGGGTGTAAAATGACTATGGGTGCCCCAGACGGGGTACTCACCCCAAAATCTGAAATATTGACATAGAACAACGAAACTTGATATACAGCCTTTTTAGGTTGTATCTTAGATGTATACGGGGTAAAATGATCGATTTGACCAAATTTGGGGACCAGCCCCACCAAATCTGAAATATTGACATAGAATGATGAAACTCGGTATACAACCATCTGAGGATGTATCTTAGATGGCCCAGGTGTAAAATGACTGTAGGTGCCCCAGACGGGGTACTGACCCCCAAATCTGAATATTGACATAGAACGATGAAACTCGGTATACGATCTTCATATAAGGTACTCATATCATTTAAGGGTTAAATAGCCGTACACATCCAAAAGGGGGGTCACCAGCCCCACAAAACTGAAATATTGGCGTAGAACAACGAAACTTGGTATACATCTTTCTTATGATGTATCATCGATACAGAAAAGAAAAAAAAAAAAAAAAAAAATTTAAAAAAAAAATTAAAAAAATTAAAAAAAAAATTTTTTTTTTAAAATTAAAAAAAAAGTTTTTTTTTTTTAAAAAAAACTAAAAAAAAATTTTAAAAAATTTTTTAAAAAAAAATTAAAAATTTAAAAATTTTAAATTTTTTTTAAAAAAAATTAAAAAATTTAAAAAATTAAACTTTTTTTTTTATCTTTTAAGTTTATAACAAAAAAATTTACGTTTTTTTTTTTTTTTTACGTTTTTTATATAAATCAAACACCCTCAAAAGCCTCTGGAGCCTCTGGAGCCTCTTGAGCCTTACCGGCCTCTTCCCAGCCTCCCAAGCCTCCCGACCCTCCCCATCTATGATCTATTGACCCCGGCCTCCTCAACCTCCCCTCCCTCACACCCCTCCCCATCTATGATCTGTTGATTCATGTCATATTTTGTATAACATAACACAAAACTTTCATTTATTTTGTTTTATATGCTTTAAACAGTTTGTTTTTACTAAAATTTACGCTTTTCATATTTATAACTTAAGAAATTGGGTTTTTACATACCCTAAACCTATAAATCAGTAATCAAACCACTCCACGTCCCTCCCCATCTACCCAAAACGCTGATATTTAAAGTAAACATAGTAATTTTAACAATTTTTATCATACATTGGGTCTAATTATCCCTACTGGATCAATGAATATATCAACATTAACAAAGATCCATACTTAACACTAGCATAATACCAATTGAGTGCAAAACGGAACCTACTTACACTTTTCTAACATGTCACTGATATTTTTTTACATTAACATATAATATTTAAAAAATTTTCATAACCTTGTCTAAATATCAATACTGATCAATGAGATATATGCTAACGGTAATCAAAGTTTTTCAAACATCAAGTAAAGCAAACATAGCATCATCTGAACTACGAATATAACGTAAATTCACAAACCTTACACATCTTAAACAGGAATAAACAGGTAACATTAACACAAAGTTCCATACTTAACAAACAGTAAGTAACTAACATTGAGCGCAAGAAACGTAACCTACTTTACACTTTTTCTAACATAAATCAACTGAGGTTTTAATTCAAACATAAGTAACATTTAAAAAAATTTATCACAACATTGTGTAAGTATCTTTACTGATCAATTGAATATATGGCTAACGTAACAAAGTTTTCATATTAAAAAGCAAACATAGGATCATATGAACTACGAACATATAATGTACGCTCACAATCCTAACACATCTTATACAACGAATAAACAGTCAACATAACAAAGTTCCATACTTAACAACTTGTAACGTAACTATCATTTGCATACAATACGTAACTTATTTCTACACTTTTTCAAACATATCTCTAACATATCATTACTATTTTCGTATTAACACTATATTATATCATCTATCGTACGCTAATTATCATACGATCAACGAATATATGCCCAAACCGTAAAAACCTTTTTGCCTTCAAACAAAGCTAAACCATATCATAGAGTCTTAAACCAAGAATATACACACACCGAAAAACCTAACATACCTTAAACACGAATAAACAGCTAACATTAGCAAAGTTCATTATTTAACAACAAATGAAGTAACTAGCAAAACATATAGAACGTTGCCCTTCACATCTTTTTTTCTTTTTTGTTTTTAAAAACTTTTATTTATTTTAAACTTTATTTCATTAAAACATTTGTTTTTAAAAAATCTTTTAGCTATTTGTAAATTTATTTCTTTAAAACTTTTTTTTTTTTTTTTTTTTTTTAAACTTAAATTTTAAATTTTTTTCCTTTAAAACTTTTTGTTTTTTACTAAAAATTTTATTCTTTTTATGTTTATAACGTAAAAAAAAATTGTGTTTTTTACATACCCTAAAACGTAAATCACTGAATCAGTAAATCAAACCACCCCTACCGTCCCAACCTGATCTATTGGGGTATTGATCTATTGGACTATTGATTCAAGTCATAATTCGAGTATCATTTTGGATAAACATAGCATACCAAAAATATGTTCTTTTTTTATACTAATCCTCGAATATATGTTGACGTAACAAAGTTCCACATCAATAAGAGCTAACATAACATAACCTGATGCAAGAATATAATGTAAAACATCAAACCTAACATACCTTACGTACGATAAACAGTCAACATTAACAAAGTCCCATACTTAAAAACAGTAAATAACCTAACGTTGCCCATACAAAACGTACCCTATTCACCCCTTTTGCAAACATATCTCTAACATATCACTGTTATTTTTACCTTAACAATAGTAACATTTACAAAAAATTTATTCAATACACCTAACCTAAATTTCCTACCTGACTCAATGAAATATGCTAACGTAACAAAGTTTTCGCATCAATAAGCTAACATTATCATAACCTGAACTAAGAATATAATGTTAGAGCCAAAACCTAACCATACCTTATGTACGAAAAACAGTCAACATTAAAAAGTACCAATACTTACAACAGGAAAGTAACTTCGCAGCATACAGAAACGTACTCAGTTCACCCCTTTTTTAAATTTTTCTACTAACGTATCACTGTTATTTTACACTAACATAGTAAACATTAACAAAAATTTATCATTACCTAACATAATTATCATAACTGACAACGAAATACGCTTTAATTGCAACAAAAGATTTCACAATCAAATAAAGCTAAACATATAATTTCCTAAGAATATAAGGTGCACCAGCAACCCTAACACATCTTAAACACACGGTAAACAGTTAAACATTAAACATCAACATAATTAACAACAGTAAAAGTAACTAACATTGAATACAGAACGTCCCTATTCATAATTTTTTCAACAAATATCTCTGACATACTCCCTGTTATTTTACTTAACATAGTATAACATTTACCATAATTTAACCATACCTAACCCTAATTATCCTCAAGGTCTCTGAATATAAGCTGACGTAACAATTTTCCCCCATCAATAAAAGCTAACATATCATTAGCCTGAACTAAGATTATAACTGCAAAGTGACAAAAACCTAAACATACCTCCCGCTCTGAATCTAAAATGCTAACATAACAAAGTTCCATACTTTAACAGCAGTACAAGTAACTAAGTTGCATACAGAATGAACAGGTATGAAGCTGATGAGTTAAATATTCATTTACCATATCAGTATAGAGCTGTATTTGTTTATTTATTTTTAATTTCATTTTTTTTAAGACTCTTTGTTTTTAAAAAACTTTTATTTATTTTTATTTCCTTAAAACTTTTTGTTTTTAAAAAAACTTTTATTTATTTTTAATTTCACTTGAGCCAAAACTATTACGGTTTTGCAAAAAACGAATCAATTTTTAAAATTTAATTGCTTAAACAACTTTTTATTTTTAACTAAAATTTCCAATCTTTTCCGTTTGTATGAAATAAAAAAAATTTACATTTTAACATACACAAAGCTGTAAAACAGTAAATCAGTAAATCAAGACACCCAACCTATCAACCCCACCCTCGCAATGATCTATTGATCTATTGATTTCAACGTCACGCATCGACAGTAGCATTTTGAAGTGAACCAACATAAAAACTAGTTCCTTTATAGCACTGACAACGTATATAATATACCTATCGTAACAAATTTTCACAATTAAAAAGAAAATTGCATCAACTGATGTAAGAATATAATGTGCAACACCAAACCTAACTATCTTATGCATGAAAATAAACTGTTAACATTAAACAAAGTTCCACAACTTAACAACAGTAAAATAACTAACCTAGCATACATAAACGTAACCTATTCACTCATTTATCAACCATATCGCCAATATTGGAATGATGGTATTACATTGTTTCACAACATTAAATAAAGCTAACATAGCCATCACCTGAGCTAGAATATGAATGTAGCAACGGCAAACCTACACCATCTTATGTACGAATAAACTGTTTAAACTATTAACAAGTTCCAAACCTGTTTCGAGCCTAAAGTTATCAGCTTACAATTCGAGAAATTTGTTTCAAACTCTCTC
The DNA here is from genome assembly GCA_015478945.1 of Trachelipus rathkii. Classification (NCBI taxonomy): domain Eukaryota; kingdom Metazoa; phylum Arthropoda; class Malacostraca; order Isopoda; family Trachelipodidae; genus Trachelipus; species Trachelipus rathkii. The sequence goes on along the minus strand of JABUQX010040062.1, from coordinate 4,071 downwards.
CACTTTTCGAAACATTAACGAGCAATCCTATGATTCTGGTCGGTTCGTTTTCCGAAACATTATGCAATACCCTTGATTCTTGTTTTGTTAACAAAGTTTTACACTTAACAACATTTTAGTAAAGTAACTAACATACAATACAAGAAATCGTAACCATTCCTACTTTCATCAAGCCATCATCTCTAACATAACATGCTATATTTTACATTAACATGGTAAATATTTAACAAAAATTAATCATAACATTGGCTAATTATCTTACTGATCAACGAATATACGCTAACGTAATAAAGCTTTTCACATCAAAATAAAGCTACCATAAGCAATCACCCGAACAAGAAAATAATGTACAACGAAACCTAACACAACTTGCATATGAATAAACTGTCAACATTACAAGGTCCGCACTTAACTAGTAAAAAAATGTTTTTGGAAGCAAAGCGTGAGTTAGTCATATTTTTTTTCAAAACCCTGCTGACATCACTGTTGTCACTAACCCAATAGCTAGTTAATATTTAACAAAATTTATCGTAACCATACCTTTGTCTAATTATCATACTGACCAGCGAATATTTGCTAACGTAACAAAATTACTTTTTTTTTAAATTAAAATATAATATTTAAACAAAAATTGGGGTATAACGAAAGACCTCGTAAAGATATCAATAACGAGCGTAGAGATGCGAGTAGATGTCATCGTATCCGCACACGAAAAATGTCTTAACTGATGGAAACCGTATGCGTGTAAGCAGTCCTAAAGGTAATGAGACATTCTTTCTTTTCAACAATCAGTTTCGCGAGATTTATTCAAACTCCGCATTTTTTCGAAACTTATGCAATACCCTATGATCCTGTTTCTGGTTCGGTTTCGAAATCACTACAGCAATCGCAATGACTTCTTGTTTTGTTATCAAAGTTTCACAACTGCAGCAGTAAATACCTAACAATAGCATACAAATTTCGTAACCTATTCGCAACTTCTCAAGCATATCTCTACATAACAATGTTAATTATATTAACATGGTAATATTTAACAAAAATTTATCACAACATGTTAACAAGCTATCATACTGACAAACGAGAATACTCTATGACGTAACAAATATTTCCATTCAATAAAGCTAACATATGCATAACAGTGACAAGAAATAATTACAGAGACAAACCTAGCACAGCTTATGCATGAATAAGCTGTTAACTAAAAAAAAGTCACACTTTAAAATCAATAAAGTAACTAACATTGCATGCAAAACGTAACCTACTTCATACTTTTTCCAACGTATCTTCTAACAATATTAACGTTCATCCTTACAATGACACAGTAGCAATTTAGCCAAATAAATGCATCATAACCATTGTCCGATTATCATACACGACCAACTTAATTGATTTTAAGTCAATTCGAGTATCATTTCGGCCTAACATAACATAAAAACCAGATTTTTATATACTAACCATCGACTATATGCTAACGTAACATTTTTCAAACACTAATAAGCTAAACATAGCATTACCAGAACTAAAATATAATGTCAATGACAAAACTACACACCTTACGCACTGACTAACTACTAACATTAACAAGTCATACTTAACAACAGTAAAGTTACCAACAGCCTACAAATACGTAACCTATTCAAACTTTTTCATGCATATCTCTAACATATCATAGTTAATTTTACATTAACATATTGATATTTAACAAAAATTTATAGTATCATTTCGGATAAAAATAGCGCAAAATGAGTTCTTATATACTACACCAGCGAATATATGCTAACATAAACAATGTTTTTCAGTATTAAATAAAGCTACAGAAGACATATGAAACTAAGAAAATAATGTACAACGACAAACGTAGTAACACACCTTACGTTCGAATAAACCGTTTAACATTAACAAAGTTTCCCACTTAACAACAGTAAGTAACTAACATTGCATACAAACGTAACCTATTCAATTTTTTCCCAAGCATATCTTGAAACACATTAAACGTTAATTTTCATTGACACGTAATATTTGACAAAAATTAATCATAACCTTGTGTAATTATCAATACAGACAAACGAATAACTGTAAACATAACAAAGTTTTTTCCGAACACATAAACAATAAAAATAAATTTTTGAATAAAATACATCAGTAAGTTGAATAGTTTACTATTTTAAAAACAGTAAATCTGTAAAATCAAACCATCAAACCCTCCCCCCAATGACCTTTTGATCTATTAATCTATTGAGTCATGTCACATATTTCAAGCATCATTTAGGATAAACATAACACAAAAATATTTCTGTATACTACCATCGAATATATGCTAACGTAACACTGTTTTACATTAATAAAGCTAACATATAACATAAACCCTGAACTAAGAATATATGTACAACACCAAACCTAACACATCAATGTACGAATAAACTACTAACATAACAATGTTCCATACTTAACAACAGTAAAGTACCTAGCCACAGCGTACAAGACGTGTAACCTATTCACACCTTTTTTCAAGCATATCTCTAATATATCAATGTTAAAATTTTTACATCAACTTTGTAATATTTTAACAAAAATTTAGCATAACCCTGTCTAATCATCATATCAGACAGAACTGAATTATAAAGCAACGTAAACAAATTTTTACATCAAACCTCGGTCATATTTAATCAAAATTCATCCATAACATCATCTAATATATCATATAATCCCCAACGAATAATAATGCAAACATGACAAAGTTTTAACCAACATAACATAAAATAACAAAATTTTATCCTGACATAAAATAAAAAAAGTTTTTGAATAAAATATCACAGTACTAGCGTAGATAGTTTTACTGATTTTAACAAACGGTAAATCTGGTAAATCAGTAATCAAGACACCCATCTTACAGTTCCCCTATCCACTCCAACCCGCTATGATCTTATTTGAATCTATTGAGTTCAAGTCCATATTTCGAGTATCATTTTGATAAACATAACATAAAACTAAGTTTCTTTAATATAGCTGACCTAGCGAATATATGCGCCTTACAAACAAAGTTCAACCGTAGACAGCGTGAGATACAACTGTAGACAATTAACAAAGTTAACAATGCTCAAGCCTTTACATAAACAAATTGATAGGTTTGGCAACATCGCATCATACAAAGGTGATTTGGCAACACTGTATGCCACCAATTGAGATCACCCACTGAGCTGCGCCCCTTGACAGGGTGTGAATCCTGCCAGAAGGGGAATCACCCCTAAGGGGGTGTAAGCGGGCATTACCCCTCCGTAGGAGGGGTAAGGCCTCCAGCCCGAAGGGCTGAGGCCCAAACCCGCTTACACCCCCTTAGGGGTGATCCCCTTTCTGTGGATTCACACCCTTCCAAGGGGCGCATCCCCTTGGTTGATCACAATTGGTGCATACAGTGTTGCCAAATCACTCTGTATGATGCGATGTGCCAAAACCTATCAATTTGTTTATAGTAAAGCTGAGATTGTTACACTTTGTTAATGTCCACAGTTTATTCACGCTTAATACGTTGAACTTTGTTGCGTAAGCATATATTCGTAGGTCAGTGTATAAAGAACTTAGTTTTTATGTTATGTTTATCCAAAATGATACTCAAATATGAACTTGACTCCATAGTTTCAATAGATCATAAGCGGGTGGGTGGATAGGGGAACTGTAAGGATGGGTGGTTTGATTTACTGTTTACTGATTTACTGTTTAAAATCAGTAAACTATTAGCTGTACTGTGATATTTTATTCAAGAACTTATTTTTAATGTTATGTTATGTAAAATTTTGTTATTTATGTTATGTTGGTTCAAACTTTGTCTGTTTGCATTATTCGTTGGGCGTACATGATATTTAGATGATGTTTTTGATGAATTTTGTTAAATATGACGATGTTGATTGTAAAAAATTTGTTACGTTAGCTTTATATTCGTTTTGTCTGTATGATGATTAGACAGGGTTATGCTAAATTTTGTTAAATTTACGATGTTAAGTGTAAAATTTAACATGATATGATAGAGATTATGCTTGAAAAAGGGTGTGAATAGTTACGTCTTGTCGCGCTGTG